>CAAKHG010031475.1:0-25697 GCA_901007715.1 Dactylopterus volitans | reverse complement strand
AGTGCCATCTGGTGGTTGCCACGGTGCACTGACTCTTGTAGAGAGGGTGGGAATTTTTATTATTTTTTTCTCCCCCTGGTCCTCGGCTTTGATTGGCTGAGATGCGCTTCAGCGGTTTTATAATAAGAGATGACCGCACACCTGAGACCACTTGGCTGTTCATTTCACGTCAGCACTCATCTTTTAGAAAGAAGAAAAAGTGAAAAGTTTCAGGACAGTGTAAAGGAAGCAACTTACTGGAATAAATAGAAAACTAATAACATCCGGTTTATTTGAGAATGATAGATCTGGATCACAATGTTGCAAGCACAGATCTACTTTAGGATGTTGTTTATTGCATTGGTTTAATGTCTCATCATGTCGTTCATCTCTTTTTGAGTGCATTGTGATGGTCTCCAAATTATTTTGGTCCATGTTTTAATATAGATATGTGCTTATGTGCAAATGTGCTTAAATCGTAAAATGAATATTTGACTTTTTTTTTTTTAGTTTTATCTCTTTCCATTGCTTCATAGCCGATTTACCTGTAAGAGGATTTTTTTTTCCGAAGCCGATTTGCGTTCCTGTCTGGAAACTCCGTTTATCCCGATCAATGACATCGGGATAAATCATAGAGCTGCGGGATAATCATCGCAAATCACCGCGGGCCTGTTTCATAATAGACTCGGTGGCATGTTTATGATCGAAATGAGTCCACGTGAACACATGATGAATTCGGCCCATTGATGTCCGCCAGTTTACCACAGATTTGTTGCGGGCTTCGGCGCTCCCCCATCTGCGAGCTGCGCGCGGCCAGCGCAGGTGGCGCGGCTGAGATCATCTCACGTCCGGCGGAGTGACCCCATCTTTGTGCGGGCGGACCACGCCCCGGCCCCAGTGCACCAGGCGAGGCTAGCGCTGAGCTGCTGCTGCTGCCGCTGCTGCCGCCGCTCCTGCTACCTACATCCGGGCGCTCCGCTCGGTTTACAAGCCCTGCGAAGATGGCGACTTCAGGGAGGAGTGCACTATTATCCTCCACCTCAGCTGGACCTAAGAGCTCGTTAGAGAACTCCACCGCGGAGGAGGATGACGGGCAGGACTTATGGTGTGTGTTAAGTCATTAGAGCCGGGTTATTGCTCGCGGGGCGTGAAAGGCGCAGGGGCCACGCTGTGCCCGGGAGCGGGATGGTTTGACAGCTAGCCTGCTAACGCGGCTAGCTAGCATCAGCACCACACTGAGACTGGTGACACAGCGGCACTAGCTCGCCTTAGCCCGCAGCCTGTCGGACGCCTTTTCTTTTTCGTGAATGAATGAATAAGCCACGCTCGGGCTCGGGTTGTAACGGAGCTGTCGTGTCTGCAGGTCGACCATCCTGAGCGAAGTGTCAACCCATTCAAGATCGAAGCTACCATCGGGGAAAAATGTCCTGGTTATGGGTGGGTATCTGTGTATGTGTGTGTGCGTGTGTGTGTCTGCAGTCTCCTGGCTAGCCAGTGGGCATCGTTAGCCTCAGTAGCCCAGGATCTGGTGACCGTCTCACCCTGGCAGACCCAATGCAGCTCGATAGCAAAGCTAGCGCGCTTTGGGTTGGTTTTGTTTTTGGAAGCCAGGTAGTAGTTGTGTTGGCTTACTGGACGGATGAGGAGGGAGGGAGCGGGGGGCAGGTGTATTTTCTCAGCGGCCGACACAAAATGCACACGCACGGGGGCGCGCACGCTCGCGAACCCACGCAACACCTCCCTCGCCGCCTTGTGAGACGGAATCGGGCCGCTTCGGAACACTGCAAGTCATTCTAGCATGCTAGTAGCGGCTAGATGGAGATGATGCTGAGGAGATGAGGCGATCCATCAGGCTGCGTCTCCTAACGAGGCTGCACGTGATGCACAAAGGGTGTATCGCTGCTGCACACACTCACATACACACACACACACACGCTCACTACAACACACCACACCACGCTCACTACACATCCGCTTTGGGATAATCCGCTGCCTGCTACCCATTCCAGCTAATCAGCGAGCTGGTTATCGATGTAGAGTAACGCAGTCAGGCCATTGTTGTGTGATGATTTTTTTTTTTTTTTTTTAATCATCACAACATCAGCTAACGTGCTTTAACGATGCACGGCGTCCCCGTGTCGGAATAACGGTGGAAGAATGGACGCAGCCTTCTTTACAATAACATAAACGATGCTGTGTTGGCTTCGAGGTTTGCAATGACGCCAAGACCAATGCTGATGATGCAAAGACAGAGTGTTGGCTTGTGTCAAACGGGTCGCCGTTGAACTAATTGTTCACAGTACATGTTTTCATCTAAAATAAATGGGCAGGAGGTGGTGCTCGCTTGTGCACACAGCATGCAAGCCACCATCATGCTATTGTCTCTGCTGTGTGTTGGCAGTGTGATGCATCTCTAGCAGTGGTGTGTTGAGATGGATCTAAACTGGTCTGAAATGTGTTTGTCATAACTGTGATGTGCCCGTTTTCTTAAAAAAAAATGTGTTTTTTCTTATTGCTCCGCCACTTCAACGAATGGTAATATTTATTTGTAGAGTTTTAAATCATGTGCTGTTTTTAATACCTGTCTTGAATGGGATATATTCAGTTTGGAGGTAAGATGGGCTAATTACCATACTACATGATTATTATTATTATTATTATTATTGCTATTATTGCTATTGTTGCATTGAATGGAAAATGCCTGTTTTATTCCACTTGCGATAATCATGGTTCTTATTTTGTGTGTGTAGGTGAGGTGGGCTCCGGGAAGACCACATTGGTTGCAAAGCTACAGGGAGTTGAAGAATACATGAAAGGGCGTGGTCTGGAATACCTCTACTTCAGTGTCCATGACGATGACATTGACGGTAACCAGCGACTTAGGTCAATTAGTACCTTTAGAATAATCCAGCAATATGTCAGTATTTCAATGTTTCCTTTTGTCTATTTTGTGTTTAGATCACACCCGGTGTAACGCCTGGGTGTTAGACGGAGACCTTTACCACAAAGGTCTACAGGGAGTCGCCGTACCAGTGGACGCAATCAGCAATACGTTGTTGCTGATAACAGTTGACATGTCGCGGCCATGGAATGCCCTGGACTCTCTCCAGAAGTGGGCTGCCGTCGCCAGGGAACACATCGACAAACTCCGCGTCCCCCCGGAAACACTGCGGGAGCTGGAGCACAGACGTGAGTCATACCGATAGCAGTCAGATAGATTAAAATAGAAAGCAAAGTGAACAAAAGTCTTTCTTGACAGAAATGTTCTTTGGAGTGTGAATAAAATCGTTTTTGATAAGGAGCTACTTTGTCAAAACTTTTGCAAAAAAAAAAAAAGATTTACATAGGTCCACAAATCCTTTTGACTGAGGATGTCTTGGAACGATTGGAAGAATGTGAAGGGCACGAGCTTTTGTAGATTTTGACAAAACTATATTGTTGGATGTGTTAAGATTAGTTTAAAGCCTGGTTTAAAAAAAAATCTAACTAGTAATTAATTTTAATGCTGATCAAAAGATGACAAAACGATTAGGAAATTCAGGGCTAAAATCTTGAGGAATCTTTCTTGAGACCCAGAGTAGGCCTACAGAGCTACGAGGATAGCCACGATGGACATCATGTGATGCTACATCTCTCCCATTAAACTAGCAACACAGAAACAGTTTCAGATGGGCTCCCAGCTCCTGCTGTGGGGTTACTTCTTAACGATTACACACAAACTGAAAACGCCATGAGTACAACGGAAACGGTTATGAAAATCACATAGTCGCATCCTCTGGCTGTGATTGCCCGTGCACATCTGTGGTGTTTATGTGCAGTTGTGAAGCAGTTCCAGGAGTACACGGAGCCGGGCAGTGGGGAGGATGGGACCCCGCAAAGGAGGAGTGAAGAGGAGGAGAGTGTGCTGCTGCCATTAGGAGACAACACCCTCACACACAACCTGGGCATTCCGGTGGTGGTGGTCTGCACTAAGGTATACACACACACAGCCTGGTTAACTTTTGCGTGGAAACATGCTTAAGCCGGAGTGCATGTGGTCCACTACAGCATGTGCCTTGATGTGTGAAAGTCATCCAGAATTGAGTGACCTTTGAGAAATACACTTTTTGTAGGAAAAGTTTTCAAAGCTGCACAGTGCTGATTTGTTGCATCGCACACATTCACCTCCATCTGACACCTCGTTCTCCATCCACAGTGTGATGCCATCAGCACTCTGGAGAAGGAGCACGACTACAGAGACGAACACCTGGACTTCATCCAATCTCACATCAGACATTTCTGTTTGCAGTGTATCCTTGACAGAAACAAACATAATATTTATAGAGCCAGTATGTGCAAAGGTATCGATAGGACTGCTGATCGAAACCATTGACATGCCATTTTCCTAGTCATGTGCTGGTATTTTTGGGGTATAAATTTTACTTTGACAAAGAAGCTCCTCTCCCATCTGTTCGCCGATGGAGATGCAGCTGAGTCACTACCATTAGAAGGTAGTCTATTCTTAAACTCGGTAACATTATTTTTGCTCCAGTATTTCGGCCAATGTAAGCTGTGTCTGAACTCTTAATATAGCTTTATTGCAGACTTTGATGAAAGTCATAGATTTCATAGTTCTGAATTAAATTGCTTGATTTTCAGGATCATTTGCTTTACTGTAAAAAACAACTATTTTAGGCTAGAATCAGATCAATGCGGTGACTCCTAATTTTTTTTTTTTAAACCAGCGTTAACATGGTTTTAGTTTTTTTTTTTTTTTTTTTGCACATGCATCTTGAGATTATGGTGGTGTAAATATTCCTGACAACTGTATCAGACGGGGCGTCTCTGGTTTACACATCGGTGAAGGAGATGAAGAACCTGGACGTGCTATATAAATATCTGGTTCACAGACTCTACGGCTTTCCATTCCACTGCCCAGCACAAGTGGTGGAAAGAGATGCCGTCTTCATGTAAGTGTGTGTGTGTCGTGTGTACGATCTGTTTGTCCTTTCTTGTTAATGAATAATGACCCTTATTTGGTTTGGAACCTTCCGCCTCCACAACCAGTCCATCAGGTTGGGATAATGAAAAGAAGATCGCCATACTTTACGAGAACTTCCAGACAGTAAAAGCAGACGACGGCTTCGAGGACGTAATTGTCAAACCGCCAGTCAGAAAGGTACGGGCTTCCACTAATCTCACAATGCATGATTATGTAATGATTATGCAAGCTTATGAATCAGGTTTGCATTATACAGCTAATTTACTAATCTTTAACTAGCATCCCCACAGGATTCAAATGTACTACTGTAGTTGTTGTACTCCTATAAGGAAGAGCTGGAACTGTTTAGATTTAGCTGTTTGTTGTTTGTTTTATCTGTCACCAGATCGTTCATGAAAAGGAAATTCAGGCTGAAGATGACCAAGTGTTTCTGGTAAAATTGCAGGTGAGAAGATATTTCAGCTGTCTTAAATCTAGCCAGTTTGCTGCCTGTGGGTATTCCAGTTAGATATGATTTAAAGGTCTTGATATGTTAATTAAATACTAAGTGGTGTGAGTGTGCATATTGTGCTCTAATTTGCAGTCATTGCTCGCCAAACAGCCCGCAGTGACAGCAGGGCGGCCAGTGGTGAGTGCTTCCTTTTTTTTTTTTTTTTTTTAAATCTTGGTTGGCTGATGAGATCAAGGAAATGCCCCATAATGTCCATAAGTGTGAGAGAAACTTTTGATGTTCATAGGACACAACAAGCAGAGCGCCCACCGGCTCCCCGAGGACAAGTAACCGCTCTGCAGCGGCCAACGTAGCCAATGCCATGCCACAGTCAGGTGTGTGTATTTAATTTCCTTACAGACACACACCCACCATTAACCAGCACAGCTCTGCGTGTTTGCATGCGTGTTTAATTGTGATCCCTGACTGCTGCAGGTCAAACCAGCGAGGGTGTCTTGGCCAACTTCTTCAACAGTCTACTGACAAAGAAAGCGGGGACGGGAGGGCCCGGGACGCCAGGCGGCGGTAACAACACTCCGGGAACCGTGCGCAAATCAGGTGAGAGCACACACTTGCCTTTGCCATATGTACTCTGGTTTTTCATGATCAAAAAAAGTGATCATTCATGACGTCCCTCACTTGCTCCTCATCACTCTGCTTTTTTAATGATTTTTGACCACTAACCGCTCACCACCAGTCCCTCATATTTCGTTATTCTCCTTGTGTTCCTCTAAACATCTTGAACATAACACATGGTAAAAAAAAAAAAAGCATCATGAAAGCATCTTAACTCCAAGCACACAAACACACACCTATCAACATGTCCTGCCTGTATAGCTTGTGTAACTTTTCTGTTATTCTGAACTACGTTCATAGTCTTGTTAACATCATTCATAATGTGTGTGTGCGCGCACTAGTCAGAGGATGCTGGCCACGATAAGGTGTGTGTGAGCGAGTTATTCCTCGTTTGTCGTCGCTCGCTTATGTCATTTTTTTGGTTCTGATCCCTTTTCTCCCTTTACACCCTTGTTGTCTTGAACTTCCAAATTTTTCCAGCATCCGAGGATCAGTCCTCCTTTGTCACCTTCTTGTGCAAACACACATAAGCTGAGCTGAGAGCAATAAATGATCATTTGTTCATACTGTTCTAATATCCAGAGAACTGTAGTGGTCCAGGTGACGATCCCATGGCTTTGTCATTACTTTTGCCCTGTATGCAGATTTTGAACCTAATAAATTTAAACCCTAAAATTGGCTCATAATTAAGAAATGATAATTGGTTTTCATCAGGGATTCTACTGATGTGAGAGGGAAACTTCAGAAGTGTGACGTTTTTTTGGATTTTGCAAGATCCTACACATCCATAGTGAGGTCACCAGACTTGGCTTATCTGTGTCGGAATAGGTATTTTGATCTCACATTAATGGCCTTATCCACATCCGTATGATAATCCCCAACAGAAAGGTATGAGGTTGATTTAATTTGATGATTTAATGTGGGCTGCATCCCAAACGTTTCGCACCCTGATAATCTTGACCCTGTTCTGCTCCGCCTCTTTATTTTGGGCATGTTGGATTGCATTTATCATCACTAACATCTGCTGCAAACATTGCACACGATTCTAATCGAGGCTGGCTCAAACAATGTCTTAATGTCGTTATATATTGACAACATATTCAACAGTTTATCGCTAATATCCATGCGGTCTTAATGAAATGCTTTTTGGCAGGTATTTCATGGTTTTATAGATTCCACATTGAGTGACACATTTTTAATTTTCAATAAACTCCATCAGATACATGCAGAATAATAGATGCACGAATATATATATAATATATTGATACATTTCAACAGAATCCACCACAAACAAGGTCAAGTAATAAGTAAAACATGTTAATGTCTCATATCAAAATCACTGCATAAACAAATTGTTTTTCTCAGACATTTATTTCATCATTGATCATTACAACAGATAGTACATTTAAATAGGTACCAATACAACACAGACACCTGAAAGAAATGTTTTTGCAAATTGACTGTGAATAAGTTGCAGCCATAGTTCAAAGAAGTTAAGAAGTGCTTCATTCATAGTAAAGGTCTGGTTCACAGTTGCCAGAGTGACAAACAGAGATAGCTGTGAGAAAGCTACTTTTATTGAGACCTCTGACAGAATATCCTCCCAAGATTCCATCAACCCTCGCTGCTAAGAAATGCCAAAACAAAAATCAAACATTTGAAGTGTATTTCAAGGTTGTGGAAAAACTCCTTGTCCTTGTGTTGTCTTTCACTTAATCGTGAAGTGTATTAAGAGCATTCATTAAAAATCACAGGCTCTCAAAAAGCACAGACTTATTCCAAGGCTGGACAACCCCCCACATAATACTCCTGCAAACTCTTAAACAATAACAATATTAACGTAGATTCCGAACGTTTATGCATCTGAATGACGATCAGATGACCACCCAAATCTCATTGACTATTGCTGAAACATCTCATCAAAATTTGTTCATTCCTATGGACTGATAAAAGGATAAACCAACGCCAGCAAAAACATAACCTCGTTGATAGAAATAATAACCTTTTGAATATCCAGCATGACTGTTTCAAGTATGTTGTCAATATTAAACATTTCACCCAGCCCCGATTCTAAGCATGTGCAATTGCATTTGTGTTTATTTCAAGACGTCCTCACCACTTCACGCTTTGAAAATGTTTATTGCTGCTGGATGATGTTGTATTTCTGCATGCATCTTTGGCAAGATGCCTGTTCTAACAAGAACAGATGGCCAACTTCTGTGTCTGTGTGTATTTGCCTGTTGCGGATGCAGGTTCGAAGTTGGGCCTGAGCGACGTGCAGGCCGAGCTGGACCGCATATCCAACCGGGAGACTGACTCAGACTTACCCAATGCCAACGAAACCCCTGCCACTGACGGCCAGGACACATGAAGACCAACACACTTCACCTCGCTCTACTTCTCTCCTCCTCCACCTCAGTCACCTCCCACCTCTTTTTGCCCTTCCTCCCTCTGCTCCGGCGCAAAAATGCAGGGAAGCAAAGAGGGAAGTAGGGGAAAAGGAAAGGTGGACACCTAGTTTTTGCTCCCCCTCATCTCTCACACTCCACAAGGAAAAGAACTGCCCTCTGCTCCCCTTAAGCCCCTCCCCTGAAACGTGCTTTTTCCGCCTTCCTCTCCTCCCTGGCTGTTACACTAAGGGAGAATATCTGTCACTGTTACATACAAGACTGTCTGTTACATGCGAAAAAAATGGATTTGGGGGACCAATGGTGGTGTGAAGGTTGGAAGGATAAGAATATGGCAGGTTTGTGAAAAATCAATGGCAAGAATGAAAGCGGGGGTGTTTTATCCATCCATTTATTGTGATGGTATGGTTAGTGTTTTTACGGTAGGAATTGCTGAGGGGTGCATGATGAAGAAACTGCACTTAGATACTAGGGATGGTTGTGAAAGTCGAGTTTGGCCCAGTTGTTTGAACAGAGGAAGAGGTTGAGAACAAAAATAGAAAACGAAAATGCCTAACACAAAATTGAAATTGTCTTTTTTTTTTTTTTTAAGATGAAGGGACAAACATACCAGTATTTGTGTGTGTGCGTGTGTGTACGTGCGTGGTGTGTGTGTGTTGTGTGTGCGCGTGCGTGCGTGTGTGTTTGTGTGCGCGTGTGCATGCGCGTGCTTGAGAGGAAAGGAAGGTATTTCAACCTAGACTTGTACACTGAGAGATTTTTGGCTGTTTGTCAACCAAAAGGCAAAAAACAAAACAAAAACTATGCTCTTACACTACAGGTTTTTAAACGGTGCATACGGTGTTCCTCCAGCAGCCACCATCCTCTCTACACTACGCAAACCAAACATAATCAAATATGCTACAGAGGACACCTGAGTTCCATCATGGCACCCATTTCTACAGTTTGCCAAACTCCCCCCTCCCCTCATGGAACATTCTGCTCAAACATAACAGACAGTGCACTGAAAAGGAAAGGGCAGGTGAGTAGGTGAGCTTTACTTGTACACAAAGAAGCACTAGTGATTCAGTTCCATAGTTAACTGCAGGCAGGCGGTTGGGTGGGCGGGCCAGAGGTCAGAATATGGTAGGGTCACATCAAGAATGTACAGTCATTGTCTCGCTGATTGGTCCTGTTATTTCAGAACTCTGTGTTGGCGTTTGTATAATCAGATCTGTTAATCAGTCAAATAAAAGGTGTATTTATTCGGATTCATCCACATTGCTCGCTGTTGTTGTTTTTTTTTTACCCCAGAATTTCGACACTCCTTACTCTAAATAGTTGGTATGTAGATTTTTTTGAAACATTGGAAGGAAAAATAAAAATCACTCCTCAACCAGGTGACCTGAGTTTGAGCCACCTGCTGTTGTGTTCTCTATGCAAGACACTAAATTGAATATCAAGATAACAGGAAGGTCCTCGTGTGCAAAGAATGTAGTTGACAGTAGTGATGCACACAATTAGTAAAAATGAAAAGGCAAGGAAATGGACATAAGCGCTGATGTAGTTTAACAAACAAATGACTAATGTGTTCTTCCTCTGGTGGCACAAGAAGATAAAGGATGACAAGACAAACTGTTGGGAGCCTAAAGAAAACAAAAACAAAACATAGTTAAAATACAGTTTCTCAATGCAAGGTTCAAGATTCTTAAAGGTATATTTATTCTCAAATTGCATTTTAAGCTATGGTATATTGAGGGTTTTCATTCATTGATGGTCTCATTGTGTAAAGTGTAGTCAACGAGCCCTTGCCACCATTTTATTTACAGTAGAAAGGGATTGTATTGTTTTTTTTCTAGCTAAATAAATTAAATTGAAGCACATTAGATTTGTTTGGATCAGCACAATATGCTCAGATTTAAATTATTTTAGAGTATTTATGTGTAACAGTTCACAGGTGACAAAAAATGCAGTTGCTGAACAGCCAATGTATAAACCAGGCATGAAACAATTACATTTTTGCTTTCGCAGAATGAGATCCTCTTTATAATTGATGTTATTTATGCCATGCAGATATGCGAGTTAATGGTGCACATGTTGCGCTGAGAGAGAGAATCCTGCAAATGAAAGGTTTCAAACAATAGTATCATAAATGACCCTAAGTTTCATTTCGCTGCAGCAGCCGTAACTACCAAACTACACTTTGTACATTGACCTTTTCAGGCCAGTGGATGTCAAACGTGCATACTCTTTACTCTGCATTACATTTTCTGCTTCAATTGTTTTTGTGTGTTTTCAGTAGATATTTCTTACTCTCGATGAAACAATTGGTCAAATTCAGTTTGTTTAATGACTGACACTGATTAGCTGCATGTGCTCTTTCTATCACAGAAAACTTACATTCAGTCATACATATTACTCTACAATTTCCAGTTTGTGATAAACTACAGCATTTTCATTTATTTTTTTCCACAAAAAAAAAAATCATGGGTAAGTGAATGTGCCAGAAAAAGACACAACTGAACAATTTACTGAGACGCTAGGGAAATTTTGAATTTGTGGATGTTGTGTTGATTCTCTATTCATTTATTTGACTTGTTTTTTTTTTGTTGTTTTTTTTAAAGCATTGTGCCTTGGACTGTTCCTCAAACAGGTCATGAGTAATAAAAGCTGTATCTAAAATAGCAAATAAATCGAATGACGCAGACACCTTTGAAAGACTTGTCCACATGAAGAGGCTGAATGGTTCTGTTTGCCTGGATGGACAGATGGATAATTGAGATGAAGAGAGTACATTTACGAGATGATATGCTCTCCCAACTGGTATCAATTTTAAATATAGGCTTTTTCAGTCTGAAGAAGGTGTTGTTATGTTTTGTTTATGGGGTATTTGTGGTAATCTGTTGCCCACATGATGAATCATAATGAATTTTACTGCATATAAAGCATCAGACTGATTAAAGTGAGATTGCAGCAAATGTTTGGCACATAAAGCATGATATACTGCAGAGGAATTGCTCAGTATGTTATAATTCCAATGTACTCCAACAAAAAAAAAAGGCGTTTTATCAGCCGTGACATGCTTGTGTCTGCAGTAATTATCAATCTAGAAAAATTTCTATTTACCCCCCTAATGGTGTTTTATAGCAGTCAGAATGTCGGCAGTTTGTGTTTAGTCCCAGTGGAGGTGATTATACGTGTGATGTTGTGAGGTGTTCGGCATCACTCGTTACTGAATGGTGCAGACGACCATGGATCACGATCTTTGCTGCATGTTGTTTTGGCTTTACGATAGTGACCCCTTTCTATCATATCACAGCCGCTTATGAATCACATTCCATTCTAATGAATGCACCTCGCCCTCTCCACCAACACTACTCTAACTATGAGACACGTTTTATTCTCGTTTGTAAATAAACGCCGCCTCGGAATTTTAAGATAATGCACCAGCATCATCGACATCGCATTCCTATCGAAAAAACGTGAATTGTTGATGCATTAACTTTGTTTAAAATGGCGCCCTATTTTTCCGAGTGCGGCAGAATACTGTTTTTCCCTTCTCGCCATCTTGATGTTCCAGCCTACAAGCGGAAGCAACATCCTCGGCGGAGCAAAAACGGTCGTGGTTCGGACTTAAACGGGTGGTTCACCTAGCAGCTCTTTCCCAATTTTCGGCAAAGCGAAAAGAGAAAAATTGCCCGACAAGAACCACGGAGGAGCCTCTAGACTCTGGTAAGGATTTCACGTTGATAATACCAAACGGAAGACGCATTTACACCACGCCAATTGTCGTTTTAAAAGGGAGAATCATCTTTGACTAGGGAGGGGGCTCCGGTGGGGTTTTCTGATTTGGCTGGAAGCACGGCAGGTTTTGTATGGTGGCGCTTGGATCTACTTTTCAGACGTCCTGGCTAGCTAAGCTAATCAAAGCAGAATTGAAAAAAAAATCTTGAAAATCGCCGTTACATTATTGAACTGACATAGTACGATAGCATCTTCGCGCGCTGGTCACATCTCTGGGTGAATCTTTTCAGCGTTGGGAATGTGATTGAACCCCTAAGCAGTGTTTGTTTATGTTAGCTAGTTAGCTAACTAGCGGAGGGTTTAGCTACGTACGTCAGGTTAGCCTAGCGATCTTTCAAGGTAAGCTAGCCAACCTGTTAGCGAGCTGCTTTAAGCTAACACAGGCTGACTGCAATGCTAGCGGATTGCGTGCCGCTCGAATATGTTTGGTGTACCCAGTTCGCGTAGCTGACTTTTTGTTTTTCGCTTGTAGTTAGACCCACTATGAGAGGAGGAGTCATGGAAGTGATTGCGGGGCGGAGGGGTAGTTTTCTCACATTGGAAACCCAAGCTGCGAGGTCGGAACTTGGCCGTGGTAGGGGGAGGGGGAGAAACATGCCTTTGATGTTCTTTGCCGCTGAATGGTGAATTGTGTTCGCGCTGGCCTGGAAATACCCACCGCTTTGCTCTCTCGGCTGGAGGTGGAGGCTCGGTATTTCCCCTCTCAGCTACATTAGCAAGCATACCAGGCGCCCGAACCTGGCGCAGGTAACTTTAGCGCAGACGACGTCGGGTTTTACGCAAGAGAGGCGCATTAACACGGCGGTTACCTTTGACTTTGGCAAGCAGAACTCACGGTAGAAATCCGATTGGTCTTATTTCCCCCCCGTGTGCTGTGTTTCCTTTTTACACAGACTTAACTGCTGTGCGGGCTGAGGGCAGGCGAGAACAATGGCTACCCAGTGTAAGTATGAAAAACTTAACCAAACACGATTTATTTTCACGATAATCGGTTGAATGTTAAAAGTAACGTAATCACTCATAATTCAATATTTAGACTCTATATAGACATATATTTGTAAAAACCAAAAACCCAAACATGGCCTCCTGGGACAGTGTAACTTAGAAAAAAAACTGGAGCTAGGTGAGCACATGTCACCGCCTCCCAAGGCATCATGAGCTCCTTTGTTGTATTTGTTTGTCATTCAGGGGAAACTTGGAACGTGGAAAATACGTGAATTCCGATCACATTAACATAGATATGATTCCTTAAACCTTTTCAAATCTCCAAATTGTTTTTGAAGAAACTTAAATTGAAATTTGCCATTCCATGTGCTTTTTTTCCGTATAGCTGATTTGATGGAGTTGGACATGGCAATGGGCGACAGTAAGGCTGCTGTGAGTCAGTGGCAACAGCAGTCCTACCTGGATTCAGGCATTCAGTCCGGAGTCACCACCACAGCTCCATCTTTGAGTGGCAAGGGAAATCCTGATGTTGAGGAGGACGATCCAACTCTCTACGACTGGGAGTTCAACCAGCCCTTCACACCCGAGGCTACAGGTATTCATCATCACGCGGCATTTTGTGGAAACACAAATTGAAATTTAGCTGATAGTCATAGGGATACATCAGTTCTGGATATTTCTTCATTATCATAAAGCAGGTTTGATCATAAATTTGGTGTCCCAGTTGCTGATATTAGTGTTTGTTTGTTTTTTTTCTAAATTGTGTGTCTCTTTCTCTGGTTGTTTTGTTCGCATCATTTGCAAACTCCAGACATTGAGGGTTATGCCATGACCCGTGCCCAGCGCGTGCGTGCTGCCATGTTTCCTGAAACCTTGGAGGAAGGCATCCAGATCCCTCCCACCCAGCTTGACTCTGCTCACCCCACCGCAGTGCAGCGTCTGGCCGAACCCTCTCAGATGCTGAAGCATGCTGTGGTTAACCTTATTAACTACCAGGATGATGCTGAGCTGGCCACTCGTGCCATCCCTGAGCTTACTAAGCTGCTCAATGATGAGGACCAGGTACATGTTCAAAGAAGTGAATTGATTCACTGAAATGGAACCCAATTTAGCCCATAGTAAGATGGTTCACAGGCAAATGTACATTCAACCTTATTAAACAGACCGGTAACGATGGCACATATGTGCCACCTTGTAACCTGCTGGCAAAGTAAGAGCATCTGTGCTTAAGGACATCTAATGAAAATCCAAATGATGAACAGATTAGCCACCTTTTTCCTTAGGCAGTACTTTCCTAATGAATATTGCGTGTGTTCTAGGTTGTTGTGAATAAGGCAGCTGTAATGGTGCACCAGTTGTCAAAGAAGGAGGCATCGCGCCATGCTCTGATGCGTTCGCCGCAAATGGTTTCGGCAGTTGTTCGTGCCATGCAGAACACTGGTGATGTGGAAACCGCTCGCTGCTCTGCTGGCACCTTGCACAATCTTTCCCACCATCGCGAGGGGCTCCTTGCAATCTTCAAATCTGGAGGCATTCCCGCTCTGGTCAAGATGCTTGGGTAAGAACCAGTGAAGTTGTTGAAGCTGGCAACAACCATGCCGAGAAGCCGTGTTTTGTGTTTGTATTGTGTTGTTTTTTTCAGAGAAATCTCATGACTGAAAGTGGTTTTGATGAAAGAGTTGCTTGTTGGATTGCCTTCCAGTGTTAATATATAGTGAATGATAGCTCATATGACAAGCCCTGTAAAATTGACCTTTTCACTATTTTGCAGACTTTGATTTTAGCTCTGTCCCAGTGGTCAGTAATTGGTAAGATGTGTACAAATTTGGCTCATACATGTCTAGCAGGTTTCAGTCTTATATTAAACCCATTGGCATGTCTTACAGGGGCACTTATGGAATCGTGTTGTGAGGCCTGCCCTTACCTGATAGCTGCCAAGATGTTTTGTCTAGTACATCAGTTCAACTCAAAACAAAAGGCAATGCCTCGAGATCAAAACCCCCTCACTCGGTTGCCTTTTCTCTCACATTTTGCCAAAGGTGAAGGGCTCTCTGCAGTTTAAAAATGCATCAATGTACTCTATGGCCATGGCCATTGTTATCATGATAAAGTAAATAATGAGTCAGCTTCCACTAAAGACCAACTGCTGTATTGACAGAGCACTTACTAAGTATTTGCCGAGTTGGCGAACCGTCACATATACAGAAGCTCAGCTTTGAAAATAATGACAGCAAACCAGCAGGCATTGCATGGCCAACATTGACAATAACCAACTCAGTCTTCCCCAAATAGCTTAATTCCCAGAGTTTTAGAAATATTCATCAGTCCTTATTTGATTTACTATTTGTATTTTCTAATGACCCATTGGATGTCATTAGTGTGATTAAATTAGCACTTGGCGGTCACCAGTTGGATTTGCATGCAATTAGAGATTTGGGTTGCTGATCCATCCCCTCTATAAACTTTGTCGTGCCCTCAAAATGTGTTTTTTTTTTAACATCTGCATTATCAAAGCAGGAAGAAAATGTGTATAGCAATATATCAGAATACTTCATTGATCCCCAAGGGGAAATTACTTAAACAGGTGGGCATTTAATTGAAGTGTATGGGAAACCAACATTATGACTCTAACTAATCGAATTTTAGTCATTAACTACAATTCTACAAGTTAATTCTCTATATTCTGTAAATTCAGTCTTTCATAAAGGCTGCTGTCAGACAACAACAAATGTAATCCCACAAGAGCGCAACTAAGGAGCGTGGCTTTTGGATTTAATTCATAGTTTGTTTGCATTGTTCCACCTGCAATTTTTAAAGAGACATGCATAACTAAGTGTGCAGTGTAAACAAAATGCGTCGGATATTAAGCTGGTGGCAGGCTCAGAGTAGAACAAGCTGGTACAACTGGAAGATTTTCAGTGGTTGTATTGGCACACTTTGACCTTCAATTTGCATAGTAGGATAAAACCGGTCTAAATGGACATGCAGTTGAATGATGTAGTGTAGCACATGGCAGTCAGATGCACTCAAGGCATGCAGGTGTGCTTGACTTAGCATGGCAGCACTGCAGTAAATGTTCCACATGAGCTACAATTTGTCCAAAAATTAATGCTAAAGCGCTTAAATTTTCCATATTTTAAAAAGATATAACAGTAAAATGGAGAAATCGACTCAGTGGTTTTGACTAGCAAGTCATTTGTTGTGGGCAGCACACCTCTCTGTGGTTCTCGGCAGTTTCCTCAATCCCCATTAACTCTATTAAAACAAGGAAAGTTACTTTCGGTCTGTCTTATATTTCTCAGACGCTCATCCGAATGGTGTCAAATTTTGCAAATGTCTCACCCGGGACCCAAGTGGGGTGCAATGTTGAATTTGTTGCTATTTGGACATGCAGCAACTTCCACGTGAATAAACACGAGAGAAACAGGTGAACGGCAGCTGTATGGCGGCGGGGGATGGGCCAACATGTTGACCGCCAGCAGCCAATGGCGTAATGCAGCTGGCACGCTCCTCCCCTTCTGTACCGGAGTACAGTCACTCTGAGCCTGCAGCAGATAGTCACTCCATAGTCTAAAATTGCACAGAGCTACAACTTCTACGATATGTTCGATATGCATAAATTTTGAATTGGCTGTTAAACTGCCACAATATAGCAGTTGGAATGGGATGAAACTGGTGGGTCAACATTACGCTAGTGCCCCTCACAATTTACCCTGTAAACGCCACAATTGATACATGGCTATTATGGTAAGAATGGTGGTGTTGGTGGCCTCAGCAGCATTGCTTCTCTGCCCTCCCGGTACTGCTCCAGCTGGTTTCAGTTTTCCCTTCTTTCCTGTACATTTCTATAATAACTTATTTTACAACTAATCCCAGGTAGTCGTCTCTAACATTAGCTATTACTTCAGAACTATGCAGTTTAGCTGGCCTGCTATGTTTATCTTCTGCTGTGCCAGTATTTGAGTTTACACGTACGACAAATGGGGCAGGCATATTGCTTTGCAATAAAAACCCTGGTAAATGCAAAAAAAAAAAAACACCTCAAAAATAATACAGTAATAAGAAGGTATATCCCATCATTGGGGTAAATGAATGGCAAAAGCCCAGTCAGCTTTGGTCATAAGAAGATATTTTGCAGTTATCGGTAGTGACCTCAGTAAGGTCTTAAGTAGCGATATCACAAAGCATTAACGGGTTACTACTACAGATGGGAGCTAGACCATTCAAAGCTTCAAAAACAATAAAAAATTTAAATCAATTCGAACATACACAGGTAACCAACAGGGATTGTTGTAATGTGGTCACTTCTTTTTAAGTAATTAAGCTAAGAAAATAGACATCTTAACAGTGTTAAGGAAATAAAAACCATATTTTAAATTCTGTCTCATTTGCTGAGTAAATTTAGTCATCTGCCTTTTTACTCAGTCTTGCCAGAGTGTATCTTGTCTTCATGACATACAGAACGCCTGCCGCCTGTAAATTTATTGTGCGACCCACTAATTTTAAAAGGCAGCTTTTAACTTTTGAAGTTGATTGATTTAAATGCGTCTTTTTTTTCTTTTCTTTTTTTTAATGATCCTTCAGCTCACCAGTTGATAGTGTGTTGTTCTACGCCATCACCACACTTCACAACCTCTTGCTGCACCAAGAAGGGGCCAAGATGGCAGTGCGCCTGGCTGGAGGATTGCAGAAGATGGTGGCTCTGCTGTCTAATACCAATGTTAAGTTCCTGGCAATCACGACTGACTGCCTGCAGATTCTTGCATACGGCAATCAGGAAAGCAAGGTATCGGAAGATAAGTCCTGTGTGCAGCGTCCTCATTGATTTTTATCTCGTTTTAGAAGTCCCTCGTGTATTTACAGTGTGTTCACACCAAAACTACTTGACCGGTGTCTCCTAACATTTACAATAATCAGCAATTATATATATATTTTTTTCCATTTGGTCATTGATATATCAAATATTCCTGTCTTAGCCAATGCTTGCTGAATTAAAAACAAATTTGGTATGGTCTGCGTAAACTAAAACCCATCTTTGTTTTAGCTGATTATTCTGGCCAGCGGTGGTCCCCAGGCCCTAGTCAACATCATGAGAACCTTCACGTATGAAAAGTTGTTATGGACCACGAGCAGAGTGCTCAAAGTGCTCTCTGTTTGCTCCAGCAACAAGCCTGCAATTGTTGAGGCTGGTAAGTACATTTTCATGCAACGGAAGCAAAATGATGACTGAACATAATGGAAAATGCAGAATAACGCTATAATGTTTGTAGAGTTTCTGGTCTTGTTGTACAGCATTGCTAATCTTTGTGTTTTAAGGCACAGTGTGGAGTTGAGGTTGGCTATGAAAAGTAATTCATCTAATTTACTGAATGTGCATGCCTGGGCTTCTGTGTGTGCAGGAGGCATGCAGGCCTTGGGGCTCCACCTGACAGACCCCAGTCAGCGTCTAGTCCAGAACTGCCTCTGGACTCTGAGAAACCTTTCAGATGCTGCCACTAAACAGGTACAGCACACTCAGCCCCCCCACACCTGCGAATTAGTTAAGAACTAGATGTCTACATGAATCGCAAAGCAAATTTCAGAAAATTTGAGTGTGATAAATTCGGTGTGAAACAATTTCACCTTAATCTCTGGTCTCTAGGAGGGAATGGAGGGTCTGCTGGGGACCCTGGTTCAGCTGCTGGGCAGTGATGACATCAATGTAGTGACATGTGCTGCTGGCATCCTTTCCAACCTGACCTGCAACAACTATAGTAACAAACTCATGGTCTGCCAGGCATGTATTGGGGTTCTCCTTTTCTTTTTTTTCTTTTTAAACTTTGCATCAAATATACCAAAACACTTTAACCATCTTTTGTATCTGTGGCAAAAGGTTTGAATTCATGGTTCACCTGCGCTCAATTATTTGTTGTCACATGTGGTCCTCTGATTTATGGTGTCGCGTTAGGTTGGAGGTATCGAGGCACTGGTGCGAACAGTGCTTCGGGCAGGCGACAGAGAGGACATCACGGAGCCGGCCGTCTGCGCCCTGCGCCACCTTACCTCCCGCCACCAGGATGCCGAGATGGCCCAGAATGCTGTGCGTCTTCATTACGGCCTGCCTGTGGTGGTTAAGCTACTGCACCCACCATCCCACTGGCCACTAATTAAGGTCATTACCTCTCTGTTTCTCTGTAATCCTCATGTTTTATTGTAAGCAAAGAACTTATAGTAAATATATGTATAATGTGACACCGTTAATTAACAGGGTTGATCACAGCTAATTCTAACTAAAAAGGTTTTTAATTTTCACCCTGTCTAGGCCACTGTGGGTTTGATTCGCAACCTGGCTCTATGCCCGGCCAACCACAGCGCTCTGCGGGAGCAGGGAGCCATCCCACGACTGGTCCAACTGCTTGTCAGGGCTCATCAAGACACCCAGAGGCGCACTAGCATGGGAGGCAACCAGCAGCAGTTTGTGGTGTGTAACCGAGCCAGAAAAAGCCTACGCCTTATTTGCTGTGACACTTCATATGTATTTGTCTTCAGTTTTCCCTTTCTTTCAACCACATATACAGGAAGGTGTTCGTATGGAGGAAATCGTGGAAGGCTGCACAGGAGCTCTCCACATCCTGGCAAGGGATGTGCATAACAGAATTGTCATCAGAGGACTTAACACCATTCCACTCTTTGTCCAGGTGACCACACCCTCTGTGAAGTCTAAATGCGAGGATCAAATTGTACAGCCCAACATAAGAAACTTCATCAGCAAATATTTCTAGATTCTGATGGAAATGTTTATTTTTCTGTGTGCATCTTGCCAACTCCCTGTTTAATGTCTCTGTAGTTGCTGTATTCGCCAGTGGAGAATATCCAGCGTGTGGCCGCTGGTGTGCTGTGTGAACTGGCCCAAGACAAGGAGGCTGCCGAGGCAATTGAAGCTGAAGGTGCCACTGCACCGCTCACTGAGCTGCTGCACTCCCGTAATGAGGGTGTTGGTAAGTATATTGTGCTCAAATACATAGGTGCTGCTGTTTTTCTTGTTTCAACTTGAATTACATGACTTCTTATACTTGTAATTCTTCCCTTTTTATAGCAACCTATGCTGCAGCTGTCCTGTTCCGCATGTCTGAAGACAAGCCTCAGGACTACAAGAAACGTCTGTCGGTGGAGCTGACCAGCTCTTTGTTCAGAACTGAGCCTATGACTTGGAATGAGGTACGCGTGAGCAGTGGTCCAACTCTGTAGTACATTCCATTTTTGTATAGTTTAATTTAGCTTTCACTTGTTCGTCACTGCTTGCTACTCTTAAAACGTCGCACTTGCAATGATCCGTAATGAAAATCGCGATAAATTTTCTATCATTAATCATGGTAGTAACAAATGGAAAAGATGAATCAAGTGGAAGGTTACGCTTACTAACATGTTTTCCAGCCATACAAGGAACAAACAAACCACGTGAGCCTGCAGTACCATGCTTAAGTCAATTGACAGTTTCAGCTAAATGGGTGCAGGTGTGGTTCACTTGAACTCTGCACACCAACAGTAACTCACCATCTCACATTCTCAGGAGTAACAGCCAACTCATCACTGCAGTGGCCTGTAAACTGCAGCTGTGTTTAGTCACCGAAAATGCCTAGTCATTTTCATTAGCAACTTTATCTGCTGAGATCACACAGTTCTGTCGCTTGGCTTCTACAGCCTCACAATTGGACAAACGTGTTCTCAAAGTAATAAATTTAAGTTGAACACATTTTGTAATTTCCTTCCGGTGGAAATTCACCTTATCGTGGTGGAGGGGTTTGAGTGTCCTAATGATCCCAGAAGCTATGTTGTCAGGGGCAGGAGCACCTGGTAGGGTCTCTTCATGGCAAATTGGTCTTGGGTGAAGGGTCAGACAAAGAATGGGCCATAAAGACACATATGGGAAGAAAAGCATCAAAGGACCCATGTGCTCTGGCAGGTTTATGTTGGGCTTTACTAATCACTCTTGGGTCTTTTTTCTAGACTGGAGACCTGGGATTGGATATTGGAGCTCAGGGAGATCCTCTGGCTTACAGGCAGGATGGTGAGTGCCTCACCATCTCTTGGTTCATGTGATTTTTACTTAAAGTCTTGTGAATTCAGTTGATACTGATATAAAAAAAAACATTGTTTTGCAGTATTTTGTCAAAACTTATCTCTAATTTTGTCTTAAGAGTTGAAAATGGTCTCATTTAAATCTTTCCCTACTAGGTAGTTTTCCCTTCCGGTTCTACACCTGACTCTTTATGTGATTGTAATTTTGTTTTTTCTTTCTTTTTAGATGGAGCCTATCGGGCCTACCCAGCAGCCTACGCCCAGGACACCCTGTTGGACCCCATGATGGAAGGTGCTGACTACCATGCCGACACTCTGCCTGACCTGGGCCACCACACTGATCCACTGCCAGACCTCGGCCACTCCCAAGACCTGATGGACAGCAACCAGCTGGCCTGGTTTGACACCGACCTGTAGGACTGGTGAGACTGACTTCCACATAACCTGCCACTTCATTGTAAAAGCAATATCCACATAAATGGCATCACTATTTAAAACTGTGTCCTGTGCTCTTTTGCAGTCATGTTCTGATAGAACCTGCATTGTGATTGGCCTGTATTGTCTGAAGCAGCATTATGATTGGCCTGTAGAGTTGTTGAAGGTATAGGGAGGAATAAGGGGTCTTGGAAAGTGCCTGACACAAGTAAACAAAGAAGATGGTTGCCACAGGAATGTTTTAAGCAAGTCGAAAAATGGGGGGTGGGGGGAGAAAAGGGGTTAAAAGTATCAGTAAGCGATATGTAATCACAAGATGGAGGTCTTGGAGCAGGTTACCTGTATGGATGAGTGCATACAAGGTGGATCTTAAACATTGGAAACACATATGTTTTAGCCTTGCCTGTATTATTAGTTTTTGTTTCTATTTTTCTTATTCTATTTTTTTATTTCATTTTGTATTACTCATTCTCTGTTATGGTACTGACCCAGCTTGCCTTCGCACTAGCCATCTTCATTTTCTCTTCAATGCTAATCATTTGTAATTTTTTTTTTAAAAAAAACAACAACGTATATTACATGTAGTGTTAAGTTATAGTGATATTATTCAATGTTCCTTTGGTTTATGGCCGAATGTGTAGAACACTAATAATCAGTTGAATTGTACTCTGACTTCAAGTGTAACATTGTGTAGTTTTTTTTTATAATCTCAAGAATGGAGAATTCTTAATATGTGCTTCTATAAGCATAAACTGTCAGTGTCACAAAAATGTTCTAAAGGGGGATATGGGTGAAATTGAGGGTGGGTCGGGATAAATCTAGAGACAAGTGTTTTATATACAGTATCACTGGTAGGTTACTATTTTGTATGCTATCATTTGATGTCTGATAGAAAAGTCTTTAACGCTATCATTGGTGGTCTAATAAAACCCAGTTTTATGTGCTATCAAAGGTAGCCAGGTTGAACTGTTGTAGTCCTGCTGTGCTTATTTTGGAGACGAGGTTATGACATGGCTGAACCAATAAAAAAGGCATTTTATTTCATTTAGTCTCTGTCCTGTCTTTTCTGTCCATTTTGGTTATTGGTTTTTATGTGTAGATGTGGATTGCAAATGTGTCAAGTTTTACAAAGGGATTACATAGGAAATTGCACATCATTTAATTACTGTTTGAAAATATATCAGCCCACTAGTTTTTGTGAATACCAGTTAAATTACATACTTTAAAGTTCCGCTTTGTAATGTTTTACAGCTTGCAATGAAAGAGATCAATTGTAAACATTTTAAAACTATACAGTGGGTTAATATGAACATGTATAGAGTATTTTAGTTATGACATGGAGAACCGACAAAAACCTCAGGTTCCAGTGATTCACCTGTGAAGTGAGTCATGCTTTAATTGTATGAACAGTATCTAAAATTAAATATAGACAAACAAACAATACGCAGAAATGAAACCTGAAGTACTAATTGGAACGGAGCAGCATAACAGACACAAGCATCATCAATATAGATGAAATGACACGATAAATGGAGTGACAGACCCATTAATGGAACATCTTCTCTGACGGTGTTTCGATCCTCAAATGGAGCCTTCATATTTTTTCATAAACTGAGGTTAAATATTGGATGCGGGACAACAGCTCCAGCCTGGCATGGCTGTACAATTCCACCAATATTTCAGTGCTCATAAACTGACAGGAAAAACAAAGGCCCTCTGGTCGCTTAAGGCGTCCAAAGCAAAGGCAGACCAAGATGGGCCAACCTAATTCGTGGTGTGTCAAATGTGCCGCAGGTGTTTTGTAACATGAAAATCACTTGGTAAATTTTAAACCACTTTTTTTTCATTTTTCTCTTCTAACAATTTTTTTAAAATTAAAATAACAGGCTTTCATCTAGATATGTTAAAAAGAAAATCAAAATCTACACACTATTTAGTAGGTGTAGACGGTGATGATCTGTAGAGGCTTTTATGTGACTGAGCACATGATAATGGATCATGTTTAGAGTTTCACCTGGATGTTTAGCTTGTGCATGTGCTATATGTAAACAAATGTTTGTATGTTTGGACCTAAGTTTATTAAATGTTCTGCCTGGATTTGGATTTTTTGGGCGACTTGAACGTTCTCAAATCCAAAATATGAGTGGAGAGGGAAAAACACTTCATTAAATATAGTTGTCATGTGGACGAAATTTATTTATATTTGCCAAAAAAACAAACAAACATGATTCTCTGTCCATGCATAAAAATGACTGTGCCAATATATTAATATCTTTGATATCTAATACATAAAAGATAAATAGGAATATTGCATCCCACATCACAAACTTTTCAGCACCCATTTCAGCTAGTGTGTATTTGTTGTCTTAGTCATACATTCTAGCAGTGTTTTCACTCAGGGAGCCAACAATAATTTCGTGCGCAAACATTCCAAACTATTTATTGTCATTCCTCACATTTAGCCCAGATCAGTGCGAGATGATCCCGTACCAGGGCCTGCTAGCCGTCTTCGTGTCAGACACACACGATCAGCCCAGATCATTACATCATCGTTTGAACAGTGGGTCCGAGAGGAGTCATCACCTCAGGCTGAGAGTGTGCAACGCTCCCATTGTTTTGACTGACTTCACTCCGGATGAGGTGAAAATCCCTTTTGGCAAACTTGCCAAAAGTGCGACAGCTCCAAACTCCCACTGACATCATTTGCTCCTGGTGTTTGTCCCTTTATTTACTGCAGCTCTTGTCTCGGATGGTGTCTCCATCTGGTGATGCAGTCACTCAGGAGCTGCATTTCAATAGAACTTTTGAAAACAAGCTGGAGAGCGCAATATTTCTACCTGGGGTTTGCTATGAAAAGTGTACGTTCGTTCCAAATATGAGCGCGTGCTTGTTCATCTACAATTGCATATAATGGGTAAAATACCGAAAGGACCTTCTAAAAGGCGTTTGGTGATACAGCAGACATGGATTTTATTGCTCTTAGTAGGTAATCCCTGGTGTGGTATCTGGAATAATATGAATCAAAATGCTTTCAATAATAATAATAATAATAATAATAATGAGTTGGATGCATGAGGGTTGGAGAGCCAGTGGAGGTTTGTGGGAGCGGAAATAGGTGAGCAGATGGGCAGCAGAACTTTAATAGCTTTTAGAAAAAACATACATTTTATTAGAATAAAAGACACAGCAGCTATTTGGTCTCTGGAAGTCACAAGGGTTCTTGTATTTTTTTTTTTTTTGGCTTTTTTTTGTCGTTCCATTTGAGCAACATTTGGTGCAACATTTTAGTGCAATAAAATTTGGGAAGTTGAACCTTATGAACTTTGCTGGAGGTTTTTCTCTTCTCTGGAACTGCAGTGATGACGGTTTAAGATAACTGTCTCTCCAATTATCATATAAATTGTAATGAATGTTGGGATGTTCTTGTGCCCTCATAATCAATACTTACAATCCCTGAAAATTTAGTTGAGTCAAAAAAAAAAATTCAGTTTTTCCATTTTTACCTTCCCCCTTAAAGCTAAAAAGCTTGTCATCTTTCATAACCGTTGCGGCTAATTCGTCACCATCTTTTAGTCTGTTAATACAATTTTGCACTCTTGTTGGAAACAACTGCAAATTTGATGTCTCATGTTTTATTGACAACAAAAGTGCTCCAGAAAGCATGAACGTCACGGACGAAGAAGCATCACCAGAAGAAACGGCGAACATCATGGGTGAACACGGGCAGAGAGTCAGTGATGCAACTGCTGTTTGAGCCAGTGAAATACAGAGTGTCTCCGTTGGCAGTGAGTCCATGGTGTGTGCCGCCCCCTGTTGAGCAGATCCGGGAACCTCCAGCTGAAACCTGGAAGAGAAGCTCTTCAGAATCCCAGCTGAAGCTCCTCTTTGCCCCAACCTGAGATGGCCAGCAGTGCTGCCCCACTCTGACCTGCACACTGGACAGAGGAGAGGCTCTGGACGGGCGAGCAGATGGACTGTCTCTCTTCAGGAGGGATTCGATGGAGAAAGGGCTGCTGAACTTCACCTCACACCTGATCTGAAC
>CAAKHG010031474.1:19170-35958 GCA_901007715.1 Dactylopterus volitans | reverse complement strand
TGTGTGTGTGTGTGTGTGTGTGTGTGCTTCTTCCTTTATAGTGTGTTTATTTCTGATGTCTTTTCATTCGAGATGCTTCACAATGAAGGGAGCACTGCAATCCCCCGTGCTTTTACCGGCCGTTCAATTTAGCCGCGCACAATGATACTTCTTAACCTAATGACATCACTGAACAGATGACACACTTTTGAAAATACTGGGTTGGACACGGTCGAAGCAAGTCTGTCCTAATAGCCGGCTGGCTGTCTGCTGCAGGCTTTTCTGGAAGCAGGATTGCAGCTGGCTTAAAATGCGTAATGCTTTAGATTACGGCCTAATTATTCCCTACGTCACAGTAGGCGGCGGGTCACACATGCAGGTACAAGGGAACAAGATGAACTTAGGGAACACAGGGGTGATCAAAGATTAATCAGATATGGGCGTGGCTTAAGCCGCCGACAGCTGGGGGGGGGAGACAAAGAGAGAAAACACAAAGAAAGGCCTTTAGCAAGTGTTGTTTATCTGGCTTGCACCGGTCCGCTGTTGTTATTTACAGCTGACACTGACAAACCCCATAATGAAATGAGGGCTTGGAAACGGATAGCGGGCCTCCCCACTCATCAGCCGTGATGTCACAGACCCAGATTAGACTGGACCAAATGGCACGCTGCCTGCTGTCCCTCTAATCCTCAGCCATCCAGGCATCACTCCATCCCCGGCCTGGCCACCTCTCTGCATTCATTCATTCATTCATTCATTCATTCATACATTCACTCACCCCTGCGTTCACTCATTTACTCCTTCCTGCATTCATTCATTCATTCCCAACATTGTTTGTTCATCCCTTGATTCATTCATTCTTGCATTCATTTATTTATTTCTTGCAACCGTTCTTTGTGCATTCATTCATTCATTCATTCATTCATTCATTCATTCATGCACCCCTGCATTCACTGGTTTACTCCTTCCTGCATTCATTCATTCATTCCCAACATTATTTGTCCATACCTTGATTCATTCCTGCATTCATTTATTTATTCTTGCAACCGTTCTTTGTGCATTCATTCATTCCTTCATTCATTCATTCATTCATTCATTCATTTATGCACCCCTGCATTCACTCATTTACTCTTTCATTCATTCATTCATTCATTCATTCATTCATTCATTCATTCATTCATTCATTCATTCATTCGCTCCTTCATTCATTCATTCCAACATTATTTGTCCATCCCTTGATTCATTCATTCCTGTATTCATTTATTTATTCTTGCGACTGTTCCTTGTGCATTCATTCATTCATTCATTCAACATTCATTCAACAGTCATTCGTTCATACATTCATCAAATCATTCCTGCATTCATTCATTCATTAAATTATTCTGGCATTCATTCATTCGACTACAAAACTGGCCTGACACAGTGACTTAAACAGAGGCCTAATGACATTATCATGGCTGTAAGAGCTACCTATCAATCTGTCTGTCTTTGTTTGTCTGTCTGTCTGTCTGTCTGTCTGTCTGTCTGTCTGACTGACTGACTGACTATTTCATTTGTTTACTTATTTGTCTGATCTCTGTTGTTCACTGTGACTGTCTTTCTGTCTCCTGTTACTCTCTTGTTTTCATCCCCGTGCTGCATTCATGTCGCAGACACAACATGATGTAACACATACCTGCTGGATTCATTATCCAAAGAGGCTTTCAGGCTCCCCTTGTTTACACTGTCTACAATATTGGATATGATCCCTTGGCCCTTGACGTTTAAACTTAGATCACAGTCAGGGAGGAAACTTGAACCACCAACGTTATTTTTAAAGCATTCAGTATATTAGGAACCATGGATGCACATTAACAGCATCAAAATAAACAGCAGTGCAGCAGCAGCTTCTCAATATTTTAGGAGCAACTCTGAGTAAGTTGGCACTTTAATCAAAATACGATTGTCAGCCAATTTCATCATCTACACATGTGTGTTTCGCATAGAGCAAATGTCTCCAGATGTGACATGTGTTCAATATGGTTTCGGCCGTATTAAGATCCATAATCAGTGTTGGTTTAAATATAAACACACACATTTTCAACTCAAACGCAGCCCTGCGCTCGGGATTGATTGCGGAATCATGTGACTGCAGTGTGACATTTAAACCGCTTAATTCATTTGGGGGATTAGGCTTACACACCAAAGGATATAAGGCAGGTTCACAGGGCTATACATGGGACCGGGCGGAAGTTAGAGGTTTGTGTTTGTCAGCTGCGCGTATATGTGTGTGTGTGTGTGGATACATGCAGCACGTCACAAACTCCATAAAATCCATACTCCTGGCAAATGTATGTAGCCCAAACTCCTGAGTATGTACTGTATAGCTGTACATGCGACTGCACCTCCTTCTATTGGGGCTTGCAGCTTTCACTAAAAACTGAATTCCTCTGGTGTTCAGGCTAAATGAGACATTTAAAGACGTCAGCGGGGACATTTTGTCCCCCCCCCCCCGAGATACCTTCAAAAGGGCACTTTAGGGGTCGGGGCTTGGCATTATGGGCTTGGTTCGGATTTGCAAGGTTAGACATGATGAGGACGTAAAGGTTATGAGGAATGATGAGCAAGTTTTTGTGTGTGTGTGAGTGTGGTGTGTGTGTGTGTGTGTGTGTGTCTTCATCATAAATGTGTCACTTCGCGCACAAAGGCGTCGCGCGCTGATGTGGTGGCGGCGAGGAGACGCGCGTGCAGCGGCGGCGGGAGTGTGTGTGTGTGTGTGTGTGTGTGTGTGTGTGTGTGTGTTCATGCATCGGGAGCAGAGGTGGAGTCACGCAGCGCTGTCATAGGTGTGGGAGTTGCTCTTACGACGATCACGCCTCGCCGGTCTCCATATATGGTCCGTGACGTCACGCACCGGAGGTTCCATTCACATAAAATTGATCGGCCGGAATCCCCTTGGAGGAAATGTAGGCACAGACGCGCGCTGGGCTCATCACCTGCCCGCACAGGACTAACCCTTAATTCTTAAGGCAATAAAATTTAAAAAGGAAAAAAAAACAACAACAAAAAAAACAGCAACACACATCTCGTGTAGACGTCAAGATGAAAGTGTCCAGCATCGACTGCCGGCGTCTGAGGAAGATCATCAGGAAGGAGCACGGGAGCTGCCTCATTGTGGATTGCCGACCTTATTTCTCATTCACGAACTCCAACATCCGAGGCTCCGTCAATGTCAATCTCAACTCGGTGGTGGTCCGGAGGTCCCGGGGCGGGCCGGTGCCGCTGCAGTTCGTCATCCCGGATGAGAGAGCCCTGTTCCGGCTGCGCGAGGGGAGCATATCGGCCATCGTAGCTCTGGATGACCGGACGTCCCACTGGCAAAAGCTGAAGAAGGACAGCGTAGCGCAAATAGTAATAAACACCCTCTCACATCTGGCGAGCGGGGCGAACATCTGTTTCCTTAAAGGTGAGAACTTCGGGGGAACTAAGCGGGTTTTCGTTTATTGAGGGGAAAATGCTTGTAAAGTGGCGTGTCTGTCACTTGAAAGTTGGGCAGCAGACGGGGCGGCGCGCAGCCTGAGCCGCGCGCATCGCAACAAACTTTTACTTTCTTTATTAAAAGATGTAAAAATAGATATATATATCAATTAGCCTACTTTCAACTGGCTTACTTTAAACACGCTTGAAATGCGTCTTGCTGAATTATATATATATATATGTATAAAAAAGAAAAAAGATCTGCTCCGGGTGACTAACGTCGTTAATTTGAGCGCTTGTTTTCGGTTCCTCCGGCTCAGAGGTCACCGCGTCCACATTTCATTTTTTTTGTTTTTCCTCCTCCCGAGAGTGAAATCATCTTCCCCCCTCGCCCCTCTCGCTCCTCCGCCGAGCCGAGAGCGGCCGACATTTCTCTCTCTCTCACTTCGTGGAGAGAGATAAATGTCTTGCGTGCGTCAAAGGAGCGGATGAGTCAGTGTGCGAGAAAAAAAGAAAAAAAAAAAACTCAAATTGGTGCTGCAACGATTTTCATTGATTTTTTTTTTTTTTAAGGGGGGGGAAGAAAATTAAATTTCTCTTTTTTGTGGGGGTGCTTGGGGAGGCAAATGAGCTCCCCGGGAGCGCGGCGACGTGTTGAAAACGCACCCATTTCCGTCTGTCACCTTTGCATCCGAAGGATGTTTGGGCCTAAACGGATTACCGGTCCTTCCACATCGGACTGCTGTAATTAATGACGTGCTTAATCAGGTTATAACGGTTATAATCCGGTGCTAAAAAAACTGTTTCATAAACGCTGCCGTTTCACAAATGTGTACGTGTGATGGAGGAGGAATTATTGTAAGCTCGTTTCTAACAGTGTCGGCCCGTGTTTTTCTGCCTCCGCCCCCCCCCCCTGCCCGCCCCCACTTTCAGGAGGATACGAGAACTTCCACTCTCAATACCCTGAACTTTGCACTGAGGTGAAAACCATCGACCAGAGCGGAAATGAAACCGAGAAAAGAGCCAACAGCCACAGCGAGAAGCTTTCTCACCACAAGCCAGATTATGATCAGGTATGGAAACACTCTTACAACACTGTGACCACGGCTCCAACACCCCGCCGGCCCCCACCCGCCCACACACGCCAGGTTTTATTTTTGAAAAGAAAAAGAAAAAAAAAAAAACGCCCATCCCTGCTGACATCAGAGTGACTTATCATAATGGTTCCTCCGCGTACTAGGATGACACCCTCTAACCCTCACTGCTCTTCAGCCCGGCTCATTTTTGGCTCAATAAAGGGAGCTGTCCAGATGAGCCTTAGAGGAATAAACTCTTTCATCTCTGACCTTTCCTCTATCTCCTCGGCGGCCCCAAATGAAAAGCATGTGGCTGTTTTACATCTCAAAGGGGACGCTGTGTTGTGTCTGCCGCTGACACGTTGTGGATTATTTTTGCTCGGCGGTTTACATAGTTGTGGAAAATCCAATCCCCGCGGCCGCATGAGTCCCTCGCGGATGTACGTAATGTCCTGCGTGGATGTTGTGGCTGGGATGTATTATACATGGGTCACGGCAGACGCGTCAAGGTTTTTTGGGCTCGCTATTATGTCTTGTTAAGTGGCTGTGAAATTGCTGCTTTGTACACTGTCCTCACTTGACGTGCTCCTTCCACCTTCTCTCTCTCAGGGTAAACCTGTGGAGATCCTGCCTTTCCTCTACCTCGGTAGTGCTTACCACGCCTCCAGACAGGACTATCTCAGCGAACTTCACATCACGGCCTTGCTCAACGTGTCGCGCAGGGACCTGCAGCCGACCAAGGGCCACTACGACTACAAGTGGATCCCGGTGGAGGACAGTCACATGGCTGACATCAGCTCTCACTTCCAGGAGGCCATAGAGTTTATCGGTGAGTTGAGGGAGGTGTACATCGCGCCTGTGTCTCCATATTTTTGTTTTGTTTGGTTGTTTTTTTTAGAGCTGATCGCTTCAGGACAGTCAAAGGTTCGCGTCTGGATGGTGCGGTTCCCTTTCAGTACCTTGTGAGGAAACTGATTCACTTGGCTCAAAATAGTTCACCGCCCAAACAGGCCAAGGAGAGAAATAAATACACAGCACCAACAGCATGAAGTCTCTTCCCAGAATCACATCAACTTTATATAGCGCAACATCCACCCAAGAAGTCCTGAAAATATCCTGGCTGAATTAGGTGATGCAGAGAGAGAGAGAGAGAGACACCTATACATAGGTGTTCATTTTTTAAATACGTCCTAAAGTAAGTCCCACGTTATCGCTGCCTCTCACCCGCTGCCATTCACAAATAGAGGGCTATAAGAAACCCAGCTGTAATCAGTTTAACTCGATTGCCTGCTTCCAATCCCCCACCAATATATCCAGCCAGTCTGCTTTCATTCAGGATTTGCTCACTTCCCCCTTACCCTCCTGAGCTCCCTCCCTCCCGAGAACTTGAGAGAAGACGTTCCCATGCCGTCATCGCCTCCCAGGCCTAATCTCAGTGGCTTACTCCGCTGGGTGTGGCCAGTCAGTGTGACAAGTGGGTGAGCTGTCCATGTTTAGTAATGGCCGGGTGGAGGAGGTTCGGCGGGGATGACACACAAATGCACACACGCGGTGGTTGGGTGGAGGATAAAAGCGAGCTGACTGACACACCATGAAAAAAGCACAGTTGTCGGTCGCTCGCAGGTGGGAATCATTGATGGACCTGAGGGCAGCGGGGCAGCGCGTGTGTTACAGTTGAGGAGAGATTGTGCGGGAGAGGAGAGTGGTGCTGGATAATAGCAGCAGCAGCAAAAGATGCACACAATGTGCTGGTGGCTATTTATAGCCAGGCATATCCAAGGACAAAGCTTGCCCAGGAGCAGCTCGGCTGACCGGTATTGGGTGGCTGTTATTGTCGGTATTGTGCTTTGTTTGGGGATGAAGCCGACATTTAGGGCACCTTTCCGTAAGCCCGTCCATTACATAAGACAACAGATTGTTCCAGGACCGGGTTTAGCCTACATTTAGACAGGGTGTCCAAAATTCATCAACCATGCCAAGTGAGTTTAAATCCTCACTGTGCTGCCACAGGTCCACAAATAAAAATCAGGGCGCAAAAAAAAAGATATATATATATATATATCATCGACCTCCTGGATGAAAATAGCTGCTTAAGTGCGCTGTGATGTGCCCGTCAACAAGGGCACCTCGTTCAAGGATGGCAATTTTTTTTTCAATATATTTTTTTTCCCCCCTTCACTGCATCCTCCACTCCAGATGGAAAATTCATCTTTCATTCATGTGATTTAAGAGGATCAGAGCTGTCAAAATCATCAGAACAGACAGAAGTGGCCCTCGACGTTTTCTATTTAAAATAGAGAGGGACACATGTGTAGGCTTCTGCGGCAAATATGTGGAATTACACATATCTGTGGAGAAGAATGGGGAAAGGGAGCAAAATCTCAAAGATGTGACGTGCGCGACCTTTACGTATGACAGAAAACAGATTTTATTTTTTTTTATTTTTTTTGCGTAGGCATTAGTGCATACAGAAACATGTGTAGGAGTACAGCAGCTCTGAATTATAGAACATACATCACCGTGTCACAGTGAACTCCGCAGCAGCGCCCGGCGCCCCCACTGCAGTTCTGGAGAAATAAAAGTCTCATGCACAGCTGCGTTGTGTGACTCAGACAAGCCTCGCATGAGCACAACTGAAACTGATATTACACATATCCGTGAGCCTAGAAGCGCGGTGCACCGACAGGCTTGATGTGCATGCGCGTCCCCACTGTCCCGCTGCTGCTGCTGCTGCTGCTGTGTGTGTGCGTGTCTGTGCGTGTGCGCGCGTGCGTGTCTGTGTGTGTGTAAGAAAGGAAGCAAATGGGATGCGCAGATAATTGTTCATAATTAGGGGAGTAGGTGGAAGGAGTAGGCAATCGTTTCAGAACTCGAATGTGAATTTACATTGCTATTATCTACCATTTTAAAACTCCAGGAGGATTCATTACAACCACTCCACCACCTTAACTTGACTTTGAAAACATCGATGTCAGATATACAAAAAATAAAATAAAGGAATGGCAAAATGCCTCTGCTTCAAACTCGTGTTTAACATATGTTGTGTTTTCATAACTGTTGTCTAACTGAATTGACGTATTTAAAATACACTGTTAAATTGATGCAACAATTCTGCTGATGTTCAAAGAAAATTATGACCACATCTCAGGTCATTAACCCTGGCTTGTCCCCTTTTTGTCCCCTTTCCAGATCACGTCAGGCAATCCGGGGGGAAGGTCCTGGTCCACTGTGAAGCGGGCATCTCACGGTCCCCCACCATTTGCATGGCCTATATCATGAGGACCCAGCAGCTCAGACTGGATGCGGCCTTCGACATCATCAAGCAGCGCCGGGCAGTCATCTCCCCCAACTTCAGTTTCATGGGTCAGCTGCTGCAGTATGAGTCAGAGGTCCTGTCAACAGCGCCAGCTCACGCTGCAACACCTGAACCAGCCACACCCTGCGTTCCGGAGTCTGCCTCCTTTTTTGCCAACGACTTCGCCACAACCTTCAACACCAAAAACTTTGAGCCACCCGTGTTCACCCTCCCTACCTCTTGCCTTCAGTCCCCGGTCCACCACCAGATCAAACTGAGCCCGATAACTGCACTGCCTTAAAACGATCCGTGACTGCTTGTAGTCGTACTTGAAAAAAAGTTTTAAAAAAATAAAATAAAAAAGAGTGAAGCTCTCTGTGCACCTGGCGCTGAAAATGCTTCAGCGCAGCAAATAGACTAGAGATCAGCAACAGAAGAGTTGTAGTAGTATTCATTTCATGAGACTTTGGGTTCAATGAAATCTGTGGGCCTCAGACACTGATGCTGAAGAAACAACACAACAGCACAGTGATAAACTGCAATATACATGCCTTAGGTTGATATTGTGATTTATATGCTTATTCACAAATACAGTCAGGCATTTAATTTATTTGAAATTACTATGTGTTTGTGTGTTTCTTTTTCCAATAATGTGGATGTTGATATGTGTTTAATAAATGTTTTCACCACGAAAAAGGAATTGTTGAATGTTGTCCTTGCAGTATCAGGTTGTTGGTATGACTGCATCCAATATGACTGGTATAGCAGATTCCACATAATATAATTCCTATGATAACAGCTCAACATGACTCATTATGATAGGCCTAGTCTTGATCACTACCTTTGTGTAAATTCCGGCATGACAGAACAAAAGAAAGAACAGACAACAGTGACACCTGCAGTGACTTTGCAGTCGGCCTTAGACAAGAAGTAAAAGCAGAGGGGGACTTGTATTGTCCTAACTAGACTACTTATCTAGAGTCTCGTTTAAGTGTAGTATCTATCAACGCAGACTTTGCAAACTAGACATGATGAGGGATATTTCATTTAAAAAAAAAAATAAAATAAGTAAAAATATTAATTTGAACAAAATGTTCAAAAGAGAGAAACATGACAACAGCGTACATTTCGGTTATGAATATGATTGAGAAGCGGTTTTCTAAGCTGTCACGCTTAGGCTTGTTTGTTTGTTTGTTTGTTTGCTTGTTTGTTTGTGTGTGTGTGTGTGTGACACCTTTCTCCATGATTCAACACCACTTGAAGTTTCGGAGGTTCTGCGCCGTGTTTGGCGCGCAGAAGACAGACAGCCGGACTGTACCAACCCCGGAAAAAGAGGGCCAATTAAACAGAGAATATGTCAAATCTGTTCTTCGAGTATCAAACACGGTAACAATACATTCGACGTGCGCTGCTTGGACGCGCAGCATATCCAACCTGTCAGGTTTTTATCCCGTGTCCATTACTTGGGTGCATTATGTGGTGTGTTTTTATTGTTACCAACCTGTTTTCACATCATGGTGCGGTCCGGCACAGCCCGCCCCCGCCGCCATTTTCTGTGTTTTCCTCCTTAGCCGTGCACTAATTTATCAGTTTTGAATGCAACGATTTCTGACATTTTGACCAGCTCGGGTTATCGCTTCCCCGGCCTCTCCGGTTGAGTGGGGAGGAGAGGAGTTCAGCCTCCGTGTTCGGCCGAGGAGACCCCCGATTTAGACAGCCATGTACATCAAGCAGGTAAGCTAACGGCGCCGGAGTTGTGCGCGTCGCCCGCCGTCGTTGGCCTGACTGTGCTAGCTAAACGCGGCTCCGTCGAATGCCCGCGCGCCGAGCGCGCAGTCTTAACGCGAAATTTGGCTTTTTTTTAGTCGAATCGCGAAGATAGGCGACTCTGGGCGCCGGCGTGCTAAAAGCTAGCCAGCGCTGTCCAGTGGCGACGTGCAATGCCCGCCCCCCTCTTCATCGAGGCTAAGCTAACGTCGTGAGGGGTAACGCTTGCTGATAGCGTGATTTCCTCAGCGATGTTACATACGCAACTTGCATCAAACGTGTGTCCACCCCTATAAACACGAGCCATGGCGGCATTCTGGTCGTGCGAGTAACGGGTAACGGCAACAGCGGAAGCGCCCGTTAGCATTAGCGGGCGTGCAAGCCCTGTTGAATGAGGAGCCAGCCATGCAGCCGCCGTCAGTGCAGGCCGAAAGTGCAACCATGCCCCGCTCATGACGCTTCTATTGCGGCGCTTCGAGCGCAACTTATCCTCGAGCCCGTCGTTGTACAATTAAGTTTCGGCATTTCGGACACCTCGAAAGTCCGGCGAAGGGACGCAGTCCGAAAATCGGATTCAATCAGTATGTGATTAAGCCAGTGTTAAAGATGAGGATGTGCCCGGTGGAACGTTAACAGTCTACGGGGTTCTCGTGCAGGTCATCATCCAGGGCTTCCGAAGTTATCGGGACCAAACTGTCGTAGATCCGTTTAGCCCAAAGCACAATGTCATCGGTGAGTACTGGCTAAACCCAACTCTTTTTTTTTGACCAGTGCCATTGTATCATTCACTATTGTTTCAGATGTAATACTTTTGGTGTAATTCGGATGAAAGCACCCACATAAGTTCCTGGGGTTAAAAAAAAAAAAGATTGGCGAGTCATAGTCTCATGTGGGAGGCTGTGAACATTTGTTTGTTTATGCGCCCTCTTTTTTTTTCGCTGTTTCAGTTGGAAGAAATGGGTCAGGAAAAAGTAACTTTTTCTATGGTAAGTGAACCTTTTGATAGTTGCACCGAAAATAAAGCAGTAAAAAATCATTATCTCTTGGGAAGGCGACGCCGCTCACTGTCTGGAATCATTCTCTCTGCTCTGCTCAGCCATCCAGTTTGTGCTCAGCGATGAGTTCAGCCACCTCCGACCCGAGCAGCGCCTGGCTTTGCTCCATGTAAGTTCAGGCAAATGGCAAACGCATATCCAGCCTCTTTTCCTATGTAGTGTTGGATTATGGTTTTATCTTCAATGTGCTACAATTAGTTATGCTATTGGGCACTGAAAAAACGACATGGGACATTTAAGCATGCAGCTATTGTTCATTTACTGTTCTAATACATGACTATGTAAAACGTGAATTTTCCTCCCCTTCTCTCTTGCAGGAGGGTACCGGTCCTCGTGTCATTTCAGCTTTTGTGGAGATTATATTTGACAACTCTGACAACCGGCTGCCGGTAGGAATAACTACAATTTCATAATTTAGTACTTGAGTATTTAAAAAAAGATGTTATTTAAATCTTTTTTTATAAGTGATGAAAATCTACCAATATATGAATGTGGCCTTCAAAATGGCTTTTATGAGCATCCTTAGCTCAGTGGATGATGCACAGTACTGCTGTGTTTTTTTGTTGTGTATTTTTCCTAAATTGCTGACAGCTGTTATGACCACTGAATATAGTCAGATTGCTTTTGGTGCACACAGTGCTTATTATTTTGACCGGGAAAGCCGGATGTTCATGTTACTCTCGAACTCCAAAGATGGGTTTGGTGTGAGAACGCAGTGTTGTGGTCAGAGAATACAGTGACATAACCAGCCATTTCGGTTGTGCTATGTGATTTTCCTCCTGACCAGTGATTCACGTCTCTCCCTCCAGATCGACAAAGAGGAAGTGTCCCTTCGTCGTGTCATCGGTGCAAAGAAGGACCAGTATTTCTTGGACAAGAAGATGGTGACGTAAGTATTGAGGCAGACTGATTGTGTACCTGCAATTGAAATGATGACTCTGTGAACCTGTGTAATCATCGTTGTTTGATTGTTGCAGGAAGAATGATGTCATGAACCTCCTGGAAAGTGCTGGCTTCTCTCGCAGTAACCCCTATTACATTGTCAAGCAGGGAAAGGTGAGAAAGCAGTGTGCGCCTAACTTCACAGTTGTTAACACATCATATTATTAACCGTTCACAGAATTAGCACTGCTCTATAAAATGTTTATTGTTCAGCCATGTATATCTTTAAAGTAAATGGATCCACAGTATGCTCTATCTCACTGCTCATTTCAATGTTTCATGCAGATCAATCAAATGGCGACAGCACCAGACTCCCAGCGCCTGAAGCTGCTGAGAGAGGTGGCAGGGACGCGGGTGTATGATGAGCGCAAAGAGGAGAGTATTTCGCTCATGAAGGAGACAGGTAATGGCGTCTTCATGTGGTCTTTTTGCACACTGTACTTTATTCCTTTTTTTTTCTCCATTTTTCCTCATTTGACACCGTTGTTTTTGTGGGCCTGGGTTGCAAAATTCTATTGTCTCCTTGATTTAGAGTGAAAATGGCACACTTTTTTTTCAAGCAAATGTTTCTAATGTGTTACATTAGAAACGGTGCACAGTGCGCTGCACGGTAACATAAACATGCATGGTTTTATTCTGAATGTAAAGGTGAAAATGTGGCAATTCTATTCCGGGGTAGTAATAAAATGGTAATATTTTAATTATTCAATATCCCATACCTTATTCTTTTATTTTTTATTTTACTATTGCAGTGCTCATTCAAAACATAGCTGTCTGAAAAGGGCTGATTGAATGTCTGTTAGGATGACCTGTGATGTGTTGTAAAAAAAAAAAAAAAAGGTAGAACTGTATTGACAGGAAAGAGACAGGTGAAAAATGGTGAAGCCATGTCTTCTTAGCAGAGTTTAAATAAAATTATAGAGGTGTTTATTTCTGAGATTGCATGCACAGCCTTGCCAGTATCTAATGCCTAACGAAAATCACAATACAAATTATTTGCATTATTTTGATGAGAATTGAGAAAGCACTTAGGCCACAGCAATACCCAAAAGTATTTGCACTGGTAGATTACAGCAGCCAAATATTTAGACGTTGCATTCAGTTTAATGTTGGCCTACGCTTTGAGTCATTTATTTATTTAATATGGGTAATATGTCAGCTCGATGATAATAATCTTGATTGTACAGTAGATCCATTTGAATTGACTTACAAAAGTCTGAAGTGCAGCATGTTGGGATCTGGCTATCGAACAGTGACAACGGATAACAAACCAATCAGCTATGTGTTACATAACGATTCAGTTTATTGGAGGAAAGGGAAATAATAGCCCTGTTATTTTTGCCGCCATTTGCCGTTGTTGGACAACATGTACAGGGGAATAAAGATGCTTATTTTAATACCTGAGCCATGTGATGCAAAAACGTGCTGATAAATCCGTCGTCCAGACAATGAAAGACAAAATCCACATGTTCATAACAAAAATCCACGTTGATGAAAATCAAAATGAAGTGATGTTGCTTCACCTTCGTTGAATTTAGATGCGCTTTTGCGAGTAGGGAAACAGTTCCAATTGCGGATCCTTTCTTTGGCTCGATACTGATGGCTGCCTCTGGAGCTGTGCAAGCAAAATTTAGATAGAGATTCCTTGATTGTATAAACAGATAAGCCATTTTTGCTGGAAGGTGTAGATGATGGTGAACATTGTACAACCTGTGTAGCAGAATGCAGGTTTAGCCATTATCATTTGTGTGCATTAAAAAAAAAGTGTGTGTTTGTCAGAGGGGAAAAGAGAGAAGATCAATGAGCTGCTGAAGTACATTGAGGAACGTCTGCACACCCTTGAGGATGAGAAAGAGGAGCTGGCTCAATACCAGAAGTGGGACAAGATGAGAAGAGCCCTGGAGTACACCATCTACAACCAGGAGCTGAACGAGACTCGTGCCAAACTGGATGAGGTAATAGAGTAAAAAAAAACTATTTTGATGATCTGTATATGTACTGGAAGTCTGAACGCGTTTTTTGGATTGTATGTAGAATATAGATCCATTTTTTTCCTAATGGCTGTTGGCACTACGGTGACATTTTTCTGCAAGTATGTGGCCTATTAATTAAGTAATCCTTATTGATTTTTTTTCACTTGGACCTTTCATCAAAAATTACGGTTTCTGTTCTGTTGAGCACATCTTCAATATCATTCATATTTTTTTTGTGTGTGTGTGTGTGTGCTTTTTTTTTTCCTCCAGCTTTCCACCAAGAGAGAGACATGTGGAGACAAATCCAGACAGCTGCGTGATGCCCAGCAAGACGCCAGAGACAAAGTAGAGGTAAAGAATTCATTAAAATTTTGTGGTTGTGCCTAAGGTTGGATGAAAATAGATTGTTTGGCTCTTCACATTAGTCACGTTCAAATGTGGCCACTATCAGTTCCCTGGGTGAATGGGTTACGTTTTAAAACTGACCTGCCAGTGCAAAAGAACAAAAGCCAGACGGTGCATGCCACACGCTGTCATATGGAGGCAAAGAACTGTGAGTTTGGCAGCAGATGTTGAGAATGAAGGCTAAGAAGGACAGATGCTTAATCATGGCATTTTGTGGAACAGTGCACCCAACTAGTCATCACTATCAAAGCTTCTGAACTCGTTCCCCGTAGTTTCAGCCCACTATTGGCCTCTGCTCGCAGAGCTGCCAAGCAGTTGTAATGGCTGACAGCTGGATTTATCACTCATTACATGGTCAAGCTTATTATAGGATAGGTAAGTGATTAAACCAAGAGCACCTTCTGTGTGTTCTCTGTGACAGCACACACTGCCTCTCTACCGACTGCCTCCGATAGAGTCGTCCTCCCCGTTTGTATTTACAGAGTAACCCCCACTGGTGCCCTGCTGAAATGGCTGGATTTTGGTCGCGTTGCAAAAAGAGCTGATCTTAATCAGATTTAGGACCACATATGGTGGCTCTAATCAGATATGAAAAGATCAGATTCCATGCGATTTGCGCTGTTCACACATGTATGAAAAAATCTGATTGGGGTCTCATGGATGCAAAGTTTTGGGCCAGTTCAGCTTGTGATAGCAAGCAGCCTAAATTTCTGGGGAGGAGAAGGACATCTCATTGCTTGTATTTCAATTTTCGCCCGCGTGTAGGAGACGGAGCGTGTTGTGCGGGAACTGAAGTCCAAGATCTCAGCCATGAAGGAGGAGAGAGAGCAGCTATCAGCTGAGCGCCAGGAGCAGATCAAGCAGAGGACCAAGCTCGAGCTGAAGGCCAAGGACCTGCAGGACGAGCTGGCAGGCAACAGTGAACAGAGGGTATGGGAGCCTCCCATCTGCGTCACTCTGCACTTGTGATGCCGCACCAATAACACCCCCTCACCCCCTCACCCCCTCTCTCAACATCACTGTATGTATAAAGGGATTTGGAGGCTTCCTCTTTTCAAATCGCCACTCATCCCCATCACAGGTTTGAAAGTCCGCTGCATTTACTTTTAAAGTAGCTTGGCGACAATACCATGAGGTGGTCCTCTGTTTATTAATCACCAGCTTGCATACCAGACTCTTTCCATCAATCCCACTATACATAATTCCTGGCACGAGCTTGTGTGTACAGAGCTGGCAGGGCTCACTCTCCGTATGGCCTCATGTTCAGCGTGTTTGTGGGCACGTGTGAGTATGAAGTTAATAATCATACATAACAGCTTTATTGGCAAAGAGGACCATGGTGGGTCTAGGCAGCATGCTGGCCGGTAGTTGGAATGGGCCCACCTGGCTAAAACAAGCATCATACCAGCCAAAAATTACTGGAGCAAGATAAAAAGCAAAGGAAGTAGAACTGCATCACTAGCTGTTGATAGCACTACTGCATGTTCCCCCAACTCACAACCTGTTAATGTTTTGAGTGAGTGAATGTTGCGGGAGTCCAGAATTGGTTTAAGTATCCCCATTTTGAATTTAATATTAAACATCAAAGTTCCTTTTTTGCGAAAAATATTATGTAGAAAATATCAGTTTGGGTTGAGCTCCATCAGCCTCTGCGTTATTTACCCTCTTCGTGTCTTGTAGGAATTGTTCACCCAAAAATGAAGACGCACTCATTGTTTACACACCATGATGCCAATAGAGGGGTGGTTAAAGTGTTTGAGTTCACAAAACACCTTTTGACTTTCAGGGGTAAAAAACCAAATCCAAATGCAATTGAAGGAAAGGCAACCACATCTTCAAATGTAAAAAAAACAAAACAAAACAATGGAAGAACATACAGTTATTCATACTGCTCCTGTGGGGTCATCCAAGCGCTGCAGCAAGTTGAATTTGAATGTTGTGACTTGCAGGCACTTAAATGACACCTGAGGAGCAGTATGGAGGGTTTTTGTTGTTGTTGTTTCATGTCTTGCAAAATGGTCGCCATTTACCTCAATTGCAGTGGATTTGGCTGCAAAGCTGTTTATCCCTGAAACTCAAGTGTTCTGTGGAATCCAGTACCTCACCTGTCCCTCCATCGGCATAGTGGTCAGTAGATAAAGAGTGCCTTTTAGTTTTTGTGCAAACTACCCACTGAAAGGTTTCTCTCTCAAGATTTGTTTTAAACTGGCATATTCTCGTTCCTCCAGAAACGTCTGCTTAAGGAACGCCAGAAACTGCTGGAGAAAATTGAGGAGAAGCAAAAGGAGCTGCAGGAGACAGAGCCGAAATTCAACATGGTGAAGGAAAAAGAGGAGCGTGGAATATCCAGGTAGGGATGACACATTCACAGCTTCAGTTCCGCACGCAGCTGGTGACCAGCCTTAATTGGATGAGTTAGTCATCACTGTTGGAATACAGTTCTATAGCTGGAGATCATTAGGTGGATGCACATAAATATGTGATAGATTCAAAGAAGATACTTCGGAACTGTAAATTGCAAGGAGACCCAAAGATAACCTTGTGTCCTGTCACGGTTTTCAGGAAAAAATATGATTCCACTTTGTACACAGTATCACAACACAGATTTTAATTAGTAACTCGCATGGAAAGCCATGTGGCAGTAAAGTTCACTTCGTGTTGCATTTAAATTCCATAAAAACAAATGTTGATAACTGTGTTCCTGATGCAGGAAAAGGAAAAATATGTTGAGTTGGTTATGCAGATTGTACTGTGTTCTTTATGTTATCTAGTACAGTGAAACTAAACAGCAGAAAATAGCATATTGATCACGGTATGGTAGATTATCACTATATATTGAA
>CAAKHG010031470.1:4584-23650 GCA_901007715.1 Dactylopterus volitans | reverse complement strand
CTTTTTAGATAAAATCAGATGATTTTCAGTGGAAAAAAACAATATTCAGTGTAACGTGCTGTTGGATGGCAACTTGCGCGGCGTCATGGGGCCTTTGGTGATTCCCACCACGAGTGGCCTTGTCGATGAGGCAGCATGTCAGCAGCTCGGCTTCAGTCGTGTGTCTCCACACAGCGGTGATGCGTTCAGGTGCAGCAGTGTGTGTCGCTCACCCGTGTCTTATCGGCGCATGATGAATCTGATAACCAGCATCAAGGTTGGCAAAGAATGACGGGTCATTAAGGCTTGCTGCTGTTAACACCAGGTGTTTTTTTTATGTTTTGTATCCTCCTAAATTGCATCATGATTTATATTAGATTTTAAACAAGGTAAAGAGGTCCTTGTTTCTCAGGAGAGTTCTCCCTTTTGACACGTGGAAGTTCTGACTGAGACGGGATATATTAGGTGCTTTCCTACTGCAGGAACCTTGACGTAGCTCGTACAACTAATGGAGGAACCGCCCCCTCTTTGGTGTGGTCACACTATAGGAACTAGGCATGATCATGGTTCATGGCTCTTACGTTTTGAGGAACCTCTTTAGTGCCTGCTTCAGGGCACATGAAGGGTTTTGGCGTCTGGCCGTGCTGCGTTTTTTTTGTCTGCTGACTCAAGACATTTAACTTCCTGTCTTACTTTTCTAATATGACTATGGAGACACACGTTCCCACCCTGTGGGCTCATTTCCCCATGTGAGACTTTTAATTGTACAATTCGCCTCCCTGGTAGTCGGATGCACGGCTTAACATGGTGGTTTTATGTCCCATCTTTTCAGTAAAATCCTGCTTTGCCAGCTACTCCAGAAATATGGAGGTCATGTCAGAAACACACTCGCACACGTAATGACGGAATGAAGACCGAGAAGCCTTGTGCACATGCAGTCATGTCGGTTGTTCAGAAAGCTCCCGTCGTGCATCGTGTGTATCGCACCGCGCTGGCTTCACGGTGCGACCAGCGACTCGTGGTCAACACGACTTCCCTCGCCATCACAGCATTTTTTATTTAAAAAAAAAAAAATTTTAAATCCTTGGCTTCTCTCTCATCCTCCTCCCAACAGTGCTGGCGTGCGGCAGACCTCAAGCCACAGCTGTCTATAAAGTATCCGAGTACGCCAGGCGCTTTGGCGTGCCAGTCATCGCCGACGGCGGCATCCAGACTGTCGGACATATTGCCAAAGCCCTGGCACTGGGGGCATCCACAGGTATTTATACAAGCTCGGGAATTCCTCTCGGAACCGAATAAGACAACTGTCGTGCCTTTTTAAAAACCAAAAAAGTTCCAGAAAAGATGAGTTGATGGTAATTTATAGGTTATGGTTGTTGTCCCTCTTTCACTCAGCCGTCAACATGAATATTCTAAACTAAACTAAACCACTCTGCGTGTGTCCAGTGATGATGGGCTCTCTGCTGGCCGCCACAAGCGAAGCCCCCGGTGAATATTTCTTCTCAGACGGCATCCGGCTGAAGAAGTACCGCGGCATGGGCTCCCTGGACGCCATGGACAAAAACCTGGGATCGCAGACCAGATACTTCAGGTACAGAAGTGGCGGATCAAACGGAGGCAGCTGGGTTAGGGTTAGTTCTCGTTGGAAAAAATGCTTAAATGCATCGATGCACTGGCCACAGTAATCGGTTTAAAATCTAGTTCTCCCCGCCAATCAAGAGGAGAACTTTGTTGTTTTACCATAAAAAAACAATCCAGTGGACTAAAAGGAAATAAAACCAAGGAAATAACAGAGCGTGGGTGGGAGGGGCTGGTGGTTGGAACTTTAGATGATGCCTTCATGTGCAGTTCAACCTAACCCACCACAGCGCCTCGCCTATTTATTTATTTATTGTTGTGTTTTTTTTCTCTCAAACAGTGAGAGCGATAAGATTAAAGTTGCTCAGGGCGTCTCGGGAGCCATTCAGGACAAAGGCTCCATCCACAAGTTTGTTCCCTACCTGCTAGCCGGCATTCAGCACTCCTGTCAGGACATCGGAGCAAAGAGCCTCACACAGCTCAGGTAAAGGCGCACACACGCGCACACACACACACACACACACACACACACCAATCTGTCTGAGAGTGTCTGCCGAAGCCTGCGCGGCACCAGAAAGGTTGATGTGAAAGTTCTTCTTTTCACTTTCCTTTTTGCGAAAGCAACATTTCAAGCCCTGGCGGCAGTGTCGTCGGCTGGGTCCCGAGAGCGAAAGCGAGACTTTGCAGTGGCGTAGCGCAGAATTATTGTTCTGCAGGTACAAGCGTCATGAAAGCCCTGTAATAATGGCTAATTAGAAGCCTAAATTGGAATGATTTCTCTTGGTCCATTATCCTCTATTAATTAGGCAGCAATTTTTAGCCGTCCAATCAGCCGGAAGGTTACTGATCTCCTCACTCACAGGTTTGGTCATTGGCCCACGAGGCCGGGAGTTTTGCTTTGAGGTGATTGGTCACTGAGCAAGAACATCTGTGGTGGTTAAATCTGGCTTTGCAAGCTGTTACTTCAGCTTCCTCCAAAGATCCGTCGGGCAACTTTTCAGAGTTTGATTTTAAAACTAAAACTCAACTCTTTAAAACCAAAACCGCCTAAAACTCCGACCCCGTCCCCATCCATCCTCAGCCAGGTCGCGTCATACACGTCCTCATAGGTGATTGGTTTCTTCTTCCTTTTGTTGTTTTGTCTTTGTTCTTTGGCCAGTGGTCGTCAGCAGTCAACAGCCCAAAAGTCAATTAAATGCAGCTGCGTCTTGTGTCTTGGAATGATTTTTTTTTTTTAAACAAAAATGAATGTTGATTTTGACAGCACTGGTTTTTTGCCGTTGCACATGGCCCGACCGGCGTTGCCGCGTCATCCCGCACCTGCCGGATGTAGACTGAGGGGCAGCCTCCATCTGCTTTGGTCGCCCTTTTCTTTCTCCCTTCTTCTTTTCTCTCTTTCTCTTTTTTATTTATTTATTTATTTATTAAATCCTGTTGCCGCAACTTCCAGCCTACATTCACAAAGTTGCAGTATCTGAGCGTGCCGTCACATCGCTGGTAGATGAGCTACATGCGGCTGTCTTGAGTCGAGCAACTCTAGAGTGAGACCGTCTCTCCTCCACACGTCCGTGAGGCCCAACGCTGCCTGAATGAAGCGCTCTGATAGGCCAGCGCCTCGTTTTCCAGGCTTTTGTACTCGGCTGTACTCCTTCCCTGCCCGCCGTCCTGCGCGCAGAGTGCTGTGCTGTGTGTATTTCCTTCCCTCCATCCCCCTGATGGTGCTTCTCTCTCTCGCTCTCTCTCTCTCTCCCCGGCAGGGCCATGATGTACTCGGGAGATCTGAAATTTGAAAAGAGAACCACGTCGGCCCAGATGGAGGGCGGAGTCCACAGTTTGCACAGGTAAAGGCGAACGCAGCCGCGCCAGCCGTTTGGTCGTGGCCACGGCCGCACTCACCTCGAGCTAAACCCCCTCCTCCGTGCCTCTAATCTGGCTCGACGGGAAAAACCTCAGGGAGCATCCCGGAAAAAAACGTGCGGCGCTCTCATCCCCTGTGTCTCCCGCAGCTACGAGAAGCGTCTGTTCTGAGGGGACGCCGGCCCGCTCGGCCCGCGGACGGAGAGCCGGCGCAGCAGGCGCGCCACGCACACGTGCCAGGTGCCGCGGCCCACATAACGACGTGCCGGCTCCCGCGGATGAGTCCCGCGCACTACACCACTACTACCTTCCAAGGATCCATCAGTCTTCCTGCCACTGCCATCTATGCATCGTCCGCGTGTGTGTGTGTGTGTGTGTGTGTGTGTGTGTGTGTGAAGGAGAGTCCAGGCGTTCTACCAGCCGGTGCATGTGTGAGGAGTCCGGCGAGTCCCATTTTCAAGTAATAAAAGCTTACGTGTTTTTCCAGCGACTGCTGTTGTTCGTTCTCCGCTCGCCGGTGCCGCTCAGATGATCCGGCAGGAAAAGCTGGTTTGAAGAATATGTGTCTCAAAATGTTTGGGGGCGAGATCTCCAGATAAAAGTATCTAGTTGATCATACCAAAGATACTGAATTAACAACAACTAGTATGGCAATGGCATTCACTTCCTGTTTCCTGAGTGGGCGGAGTCAGCGTCGCACGGCCTGGGTGACGCGTGTCTCGTAGCTGTTCTCTGTGCTCACATGAACTTTATTTCGATAACAGCTGAACCCGTATTAAATGGAAGCTGCTCTCATTCACACACCGCGATAAGTGACTCCGCGATCCTCGCCGCGCGCGAACCCCCCCCCGAGGAGGCGGGGCCACGGCGGAGGCCATGTGACACCCGTACAGGAAGTGACTCACCAGTTGAGTATTGTGTTGGTGCGCGCGGAGGCTTGGTGCCGGAGTCTCGCACTGCGGAGAGGATCGAGTCGCAGCTCGTTTCTAACCACGTCGTTCCGTTTCATGTCGGAGCTTCCTGATATTCCTGTTATTAAGACAACATAAAAAAATGCATACTGACAGCTGATTGGGTCAAACCTCGACATGTTACCTGGACGTGCTCGCCCGTATCAGTGCTTCAAACCCTGGTCCCATTATTTTACTAGATCCTTGTAGAGAAAGGGTTAACTTGAGATTAATTTTTTAGATAAGTGATTAAAAAATATATATTTTCCTGCACATATTTTACAGTTCACTGCACACTGATAGATAACACCAAGCAAATTCTTGGGAATTCTTTTCGGGGGGTGTTTGATGAACTTAGTTATATTTCTGCTGCTTCTATAGGAGCTTATTAGGGAAAAGAAAATGATCCTTAAATGCACTTTGTTGCAATGTTTGACAGTCCAGCGTATATCTGGTATGCCGTCCCGGCCTGTAATCACTCATCTTGTCGGTGACCCCGCCGCCACGTTTCAACACCAACGATGAAGAGAATCACTCAAAAACTGATGAGCAAAGAGTTGGGTTAGATGTGCTTTCATCTGCTGATAACAAAAATCAGCTACTACAGGGAAGTGTATATATTTATACACCCATCACGCAAGACCACTGCACTGACCATTATCACTGTTCAGCATCGAATATAATGCAACAGCCCGGAAATCAGACTTCCTTCGGGAGGAGTTGACTCCTATTTCAGACGGCAATAAATTACCGGGTTATCCTGTATTTTGAAAATCCTGCTGCCGTTTAGAACTGCATTTACTCAACATATTTTAAGTATTTGGGATACAGGGGAGTGTTTCAAGTACAAAAGTCTGCATCCCAATATGAAATAAATCATGTAATCTACACCGATAAAGCACAACATCATGACCCCTGCATGTTTACCATAAAATATAATGCAGCAGTTTTATGATGAATTTTTATTGAATCTGTTTGAGAGAGGCTTTGACATATTTTAATAGTTATCGGGGCTGTAATTTGTGATGCAGAGGTGCAACGTTCAACACACACAAAGCTTTTAGAGGCGCGTTTTGCTGGGAAATCGGGTGCCAACACATGTGATCTGCTGGCACCCTCACACACAACAATCGAACCGCCATTTCACGTTAGAATCAGAATCAGAACAGCCTTTATTGTCATTATAGGCGTATAACGAGATTTGACGTGCAACACCTTGGAGCCTATTAAAATAAATACAAGTAAGATAATAGTGCAAAGTAGGGTAAGTAGTACAAACGGTAAGGTAAAACAGTGCAAAGGACAGTACAAATAAGAATAGTTCAAATAAAATAATAGTGCAAATATAATAAGAATATTGCAAATATACATAAGAGTAAAAAAATAAATAGAAACGTAAACAGCTGTTGCATATTACGCAAATGGAATTGCACAGAAAGTCGGAGGACGGCGTGGAGAAACCTTCTCGCAGAAGAAGTCCAGTCCAACGCAGCAGCGATCACACGAGAGCCGGGCCTGAGCGAGGCCCCTCCCCCCTCCGCCGTGCAGGCTCCTCCCCCTTCGCCGCCCCGCCCCGCCAGACGTCTCCGGGGAGGATCAGGTACTTCGCCAAATCCACCGGACTTTCCAGGCGGAAACCCGGAGGGGGCTGATGGGAGCTCTGCGGTCACGCTCCGTTGCTCGCACCTGCCTCCCCTCGCCCGCCGCACGTCACGTGGACCCAATTAACACGCCAAAAAAAATCCGAAACGCAAATTTAACCTGATCCGGGTGTGAACGTGCAGAGACGTGAGGAGTTTTAAATGTTTTATTTCGAACCAGGACGTCTGGCGGACCATCAGTTCAGCACTCGCCGGGGTCGGGGGGGGGAAATCCAGGCCGATATTTCATACACAAAACCCACGTTTCATCAGTTTATAATATAAAACCGACGAAATCGATAAGCTCAATCTCACCTGTTTAAATAGATATTTGGTGCATATCGATTGACCGATCTTCGGCTGCACGCTCGGCGGCCATTAAGGTTGTACCAGGACGTAAAATCTTAAAAACGGGAGCTTTTTAGGAGGAGTAATATTCCACGGTGGTACTTGTACTGCATGGCGGAGTATCCCAGCAGCCCGCCACCACCTTCGCCGCGGTTGTGAGAATCACTGAAGACCGACTGATTGATTCCGCAGGCGCTGTCGTTTGTGGGTCGGCCGGCCAGAGAGGAAAAATGCAGTTAAATCACAACGGGAAAATTTAAGGTGGCAAATTTTTTGAAAAACAGAATGAGGTGATGTCTGTCTGCAACATACGTAGTGGACATTTGTATTAAATGTATTATGGGGAGAAAAATATAACCGCTTCATCGCTTCAGCCTATCTGACATTAGTCTAAAATGTCGTCATAAACAACGTGTGACTTGGGTGCTTCGTGATGTCATTATGACCTTTGACCTCTCATCACCAAACTATCATCAAGCCAACCCTGTACGGCAATTGATGTTTAAGGGTTTGACCTTTGACCTTTCAGGCACGGAATGTCATGACGTCATGTGATTCGATCCTTTTGGACGGTCATGTGGAAGTCTCTCGCTGTCGGCGTGTGAAGTTGGGGGTTACGCCCCCCCTCCCCAAAAAAAGATGTGTTTTCTGGAGTGTGGTGACCTTGACCTTTGACCCCCTGACCAGCGACATCAAATCAGCTCATCCTTGCGCTCGAGTGCGTTTCGTTTGCCCCTCCCGCCGTCTCTCAGACGCAAGAACCGGACGTGCGGACGACCTGGATCTGCGCGGAGGCTTCAAATGTAACCTAAAATGCGCCGAGTTTAAACATCAGTCAGTCACAAACTCGGTAAAAACCACTGACGCAGCTGGATTATGAGCCGGTTCTTAACCTCTGCACTGACCGCAGCCTTCGGGTGGCTTCAACCGGTCTCGTACTGGCGTGTGAGAACCATGCATGGCGCTGACGTGCGGCCCCACAACCGCGTGGCCCCAGAATCCGCCTTAATGACAACACGTACGCGGCGCTTATTCCCATATTTGCTGTGAGTGGCATCCAGTCACGGCAGCGGCTCCTGGCTCCCTTCAAAAGGCCCCTCAACAGTTTCCCTGTTTGTGTTTCCATATATTTACTAATTTATGTCGGCACACACACACACACTCACACACACTCATGTCTGTGTGAATATGCTTTCCGTAATTTCAGCCATCCAAATTGGAGCGTAAGCCGGGCTGCCCTGTTGATTTCCTTTTGTTTTTTTGTTTTTTTTTGTTTTTTGTTTTTTTTTCTGTGAAAACGGAGGCAGATGAGCAGCAGCTGGCCGACGGAGACGCTCAGACGGCGACAGCAAATGAGTCAGGAACACACGCACGCTGTTGCGTGTGTGTGTGTGCGTGCGTGCGCGCGCGCGTGTGTGTTTTAAACGTCAAACTTCAACCCCAGAATGACACAAAGCCTTTGAGAGGAGACCCCGAGCGCCGTCTCCGAGCCGCCGCCGCTGCGTTTGAAACGTGCAGGAGGAAGACGGAGCAGTCGCAGCCGAGCGCGCGCCCCCCCCCCCCTCCCACGCACACACACACACACACACACACACACACACACACACACACACACACACACACACCCCGCGCACACACAACCCTCCTCTCAGGGAGTGGAGAGAGGAAGGAGAGGAGGAGTTTGCTCCGGTGAAGAGAAGTGAAAGTGAAATTAATCTGTGGAGTATTTAAAGAGGAAGTTTGGACTTGCGGGGCTGCAGGCGGGCAGGAGCGAGCGGGCTGGTCGGGGATGATGGTGAGCCCGGCCGCTTTTCACACTCTTAGCCTCTCCTGTTGATCGACGCTCGGTGAACTTTTCCCTTTTTGTTTTTTTTGTTGTGTTTTGTTTTCTTAAACGTTTCCATGCTTTCGCGTTGTGGCTCTTTTGTTTGCTCCTCTCGCTGTTAGAAAGCCGGCGGTCTGGCAGCGCAAGCGCGCCTCTGTCTTTTCGTCTCGTTTCAGGGTTCAGGGGTCAGCTTTTTGGCGGTTTTCCGAGCCCTTCACGGCGCCGCTGGAGGCGTCGCGCTCTAAAATCTCTTCCTTTATTCTATCCGTCAGCTCCCTCCCTCCCTCCCTATCGCTCTATCAGCTCTTCCTTATCGGGCTGACCTCCAGTGCCCTTTCTTGCTTGCTTTCTTTATCAGTCTCTCAACATGCTTTTCAGGACCGAGCCGCCGCGGTGAGAAACGCGGCTTCCTCCCGCCACGATCCCGCTGGCCCCCGGGAACGCTTGACAGAGGGATTTCTGAGCGGTGAGCTTTGTGGGAAGGTCTGCGATCCACGTAGGGTATGTATGCACACACTTCAAAATAAAAAAGAAAGTATCAAGGGGGGAGGGCGGGGGGGCGGGACAGGCAAGCAAAACCGCAGGATATCTCTGTCATATCAGGTTTCATCTTGAAATCGCTCGTGCGTCTGTGACCGAGCAACCACAACCCCCCCTAAAGTTTAAGGAAATCACTGAAAAATTGATTTCAGGTTTGAAAGATGCACGGCTGTAACGCTGTCAGAGAGATACGAGGCTGCTACGTCTGGGTCATTTGCTTTAATCTGCAGATAAATCAAACAAAACAACAACAATTCGTTCATCTTGAACATGGAGTACACTCATGTATACGCCGATCAAGCAGGACATCAAAAAGTACTGCATGTTTAACATAGAATTTGAGGCGACAGCCATGTTGATATGTTAAGTTTCATGGTGAATTCCTTTTTATGGTGTTGACGTATTTTCATGATTGTTATTGGCACTGTAATTTGTGATGTTGTTCCTTATTACAAATGGCTGAATTTCTTATTTTATGGTGAACATGCAGTGGTCATAATTTCATGCTTCACTAGTGTATGTAGTATATATATGGATACTGCTTAACCTAAAAACGACAGCTGAGTTTCATACAACCAGCCGGCAGAGTGGATTTCTTCTCTCTATAGATTCTGCTTGGCTGCTTGTGTCCACACGGGCGCAGCTGATTGGACGGTTGCTCTTGTGGGCATGTGGGCAAACTCGGGCCGTCCCCGACATTCCGACACCATATTCAGTTAAACGGCGTGGAAGCCAGCTCAGAATCCCGCGACGGCGGCGGCGGCGCCGGAAACCCGACGCACAACTTGAGGAAGATGTGTTTTCACTGCCTTTCTTGTCATTCCCGTGCAGCTTGATGAAAATGCATTTGTTTTTTGTTTTTTTCTTTCTTTCGCTGTTGTAGCGGCGCTGTCCTGCAGCAGGTGCCCCCCCCCACCCCCTCCACCCCGCCCCACCTACCCACTCACTTCTACCGGCACTGCTTCTGGTGGATGGGATAGTAACGGAACCCATAATGCAGCTGTGATTCCGAGCTCCAGCTGGTTATGGCCTCCGTTTCCATCCCATGATGCACAAAACATCTGGGGCGGACGGCGAGAGCCTTTTTAGACTCCCAGTCGTCGACGGCAACCGTTGGCGTCACACTTTTCAAACTTCCTGGTAGATTCCATGATATATATATATATATATATTTAAATAACAAGAACAACTTCGGGTTAATTTTGGTCACTTTTATTACTCTACAAAGGGAGAGTGAAAACAGTAAAACAACTGCATTAACGGTATAAAAGTAGAAAGCAGGAACCGGCTGTCTGGATAAAGTGGAAGTTTTTGGTGGTTTTTCGAGTAAAGTGGACAAAAGAAGCCAGCGGTGAATTCCCCCGGTGCCGCCGTTTTCCTAAATGACACGTTTTCTCCCGGATTGCTTGGCAAACGGGAAACGCAACCGGGAATTTCGTGTCAGTCAAGAATGGCACCCAAAGCAGCGTCCTCTCCTGGTCCTGGCCTCTCTGCAAGCCCGCCACTTCTTTTTTTTTTTGTGTGTGTTCTGGGTGCCAGTCGGTGCTTCTAATAAACATCCAGACTTCCAAACGGCACCGGCTCCCGTGTGCGTTTATTCTCAACGACATATACGAGCGGGCGTCCAGCCAGCCAGCCAGCCTGGCCTGGCCTGGTCTGGTCTGGTCTGGTTTGCTCTGGCGGTGGGCGGGTCCACACAGATGCCCCGCCCCTCCTCGTGAGGATCGATCCTGGCAGATTATCGATACTGAGGGGAGCAGAGCTTCCGCGCCCCTCCTCCGCCCGCGCTTCCGACTGCGACTGAGTCATTCGCGTCGATTCAAGCGAGTCAAATCCTGAGAGAAGCCGGCGACAACCGTCCCCTGCGTGTTTGGGGCCCCGACGGTGCGTTCGAGTGCCGCCGGGCGATAAACGCGCCGGGTTGCCCTGAAGTTCCCTGAAAAGTTTAACAAATCGTGTCGGACACGTTTGAAGTTTGGATTTCAAGGTTGAGAACGAGGCTCGAAGAACGTTTGAGAACATTCTGGTTCTTTTTCATTATTTGCACTTAATCCCATAACACAAAATAAGACATTAGAGTACGACAATTTTAATACCAAAATATTTTTATTTGACTTAGAAAAACTGTGTTTTAATGATTATAAAAATATCGGAATAGATATCAGCAATAATCGTCTCATATGTGTTGGTGTTGGATCAAAACCAGACGCTGCGCCGCGTCAGCCCGCCCCTCAGGGCCCCCCCCTCGTCTGTGATTGGACCGCCCGCTGGGTCACGCCACATGTCCACCAATGACTGACGCCCCTTCTATGGGCCCGCCGGGCGCCCCCACCCGACACGAGAAATAAAATGTGAGTCCCGGCGAGCTTGGACAGACGCCGCAACGTTCGCCATGATGTGTTGCCATGACGACATACGTTAACGTGACCGATCGGCGGCCAATCGTAGAGCTTTGAGTGATTTTTAAGAAAGAATATGAGCTCCTATCACCAACATCGTAAAATTACTGGTTATGCTTCCATGTTGCATCCAGTCGGCCGGGTTAAAATTACAATTATAATAAATTCTTCGTTTTATTTTTTGTTTTTTGACTGGCTGCAGCAGAAGTTTTGCATCGCGCCAGCAGCGGTGGCGTTTAAAACGTGGCGCTCTGGCGGCCCCGCTCTGGCGGCCCCGCTCTGGCTTTGCGCTCATGTGTTAGTGTCATGAGGGTGGGGGGGAAAACAAGCCGGGGAGCCGGAGCAGGGCGGCGGGGAGCCGGAGCAGGGCGGCGGGCAGCGTGCGGCGGCGCCAGCGACGCCCCGGCTCCGGATCCGGCCCTGCCTTTTGAGCTACATCGCAGGGTTGTTTTTTTCCCGCCACGGTTGAGAAACACAGTGACAATAACAGGAATGTGGGCGTAGGCACTAGTCAACCGATGGAGGAGATAGAGAAGAGAGAGCGAGAGAGAGAACCCCCCTCTCCGCCCCCCCGTCGGCCATCGTCACTCGCGCAGGAAGTGTCAATCAGACGCCCGAGGGCGCCGACGGCGACGGGAACCGCGCCAGTATCCTGTCCACCAGCTCCAGGTGCCGCTCGTGGGTTTCCCGGCTGATGCGCTCGTGCATGGCGACCAGCTGGCTCATCAGGCTGCTCTGCATCTCCCTCTCGTGGTCCATGAGCCTCTGCAGCCGCGCGTCCTCCTGCGCCTGCATGGCGGCGTCCATCTCGCGCAGCTGGCCCAGCGTCGCCGACACCAAGGTGGAGACCTGGTCCATCACCGTGGTCTTCCTCTTCTTGGCTGGGACGGTGTACCCTGGACGTCGGGGAGCGGAGAGAGAGAGAGAGAGAGATCAGCGCGTCTGCGTTAGCAACCACGCACGCTGCCCGTTTTTGCCTCAGACTTTTAAAAGCGTGCGCCAAAGTTTTGGGCTGGGAGGACCCTGATTGGCCCGCGTGTGTCACATGACCCTGCTTCTGAATTAAAGTTAGTTTTTTTTATACTTCGTCCAACACTGGTGGTCTTCCTGACCGACTGTCTCATCTGCACCAAACTTCCTCCACTGTGGAGCACAGGGGGAATGTCTAGGTTGGGTGGCGTCAGATTAGCCACGCCCCCTTTTCACCCCCCCCCCTCACTTGCACCTTTCTAATTTAACCCCCCTGTTTTATTATTAATCTATTAACTAACTTATTGATCACTTTACTTCTCCCCAAAACACACACACACACACGCGCGCGCGTCCGTACTGATGGACTGGAGCTGCTCCGGGGACCCGTAGCCCCGCCGCGGCTCCTCCTCCTCGTCCTCCACCGGCTCCAGGTGCTTGCTGACGTCTCCGTCGTCCACCTCGTCCCACAGGCTGACCTCCACCTCCTGGTGCCCGTCCTCGGCGCGGCCGTGGCGGCGGTCGTCGTCGCCGCCGTCGTCGTCGTCGTCGTCGGCCGGCGGAGGTGGCGGCGGCGGCGGCGGGGGCGGCGGCGAGGGCGCGGGCGGAGGGGAGGGACTCCGCTGCCGCTTGCCCGGGTTTCCGTTGGCCGCGTTCCCGAAGATTCGGTGGCACTGCTCGTAGAAGGGCCAGTGGACGCGGCCGTTCCCGTAGCGGGTCCGCTGCTCGTGGTACTTGGTGTACTGCTTCCTCAGCGACTTGAGCTTGCTCACCACCTGCATGTGGGACCGGTAGACCCCCTTCTCCGCCAGCAGTTTGGTCATCCTGCTGTACACCACCGAGTCCCTCACGGTGCCCGTGAACTGGTTCCGTATCGCATCGGTGCCCCGGATGGTCAGCAGCTCCTTAATTTCGTTCTCCTGCCAGTTGTGCATCTTCCCCTCGGTGGGCGAATTCCGCCGTCAAAACGCCTCAACTTAAAACAAACGCCGCCTTTGTGTGTGTATACTTGCGCCTGCCTACGTCATCTTTGAGCGCCGAGGGAAGGCAAAGCGCTCAAAGATCGTCTATTCGCGCTCCGGCCTCGGAGGATCCACTGGGTGTTTTTTTTTTGCTCCTTCGAATTGAACCGCTCTCCCGCGTGTCCCGCGGTCCTTTTCTCCCGCGGATAAACCTGCTCGTTTATCAGAGTCCGGATAGACGTCGCAGTTCAGAGGACGTGTTTCTGGACTGTAGCAAAAAATGTCATTGACTGTACACTCCAGCTGACGCACGGATCAAAGCACAACATTCTGACCTCTGCATGTCTACCATAGAAGACAATGTGGTGTCTGAAAATGTAATTCAATTCAAATGTTAATGTCATTTATGACAGCGTGTGTGTGTGTGTGTTTTAATAGTATATCTTGTCTTTTTAAGCTATTTTCAATCGCCCCTCTGGGATAAGTAGAGTGATTTGAACCTTGAATAAACGATAATGCAAAAGCCCCGCAATGAGTTTTATGCAGATTTTTTTTTTTTTAAATTGTGTTGGCACATTTTGGTGATTGTTGTTGTGGTTGTAGCTCGCGATGCTGCTGAACCGTACCGGCACATGCTGAGAGGCGTCTCTTAAGCGTTTGTCACCCTGATGCACAGGAGTGGGACGACCAAAATATTAGGGACACCTCTCAGCGTAACCCGGTGCAGGTCAACAGCATCGCAAATCGCAGCCCCGATAACAATCGTTCGAATATGTCAACACCTCTGTCGAACACATTCAATAACAATTCAAGATAAAACTCCATTTATTGCAGGGCTGTTGCACCATATTCTATAGTGAACATGCAGTGGCCATCATGTTATGCTGGTTCGGTGTATAAAGCGTTGCATTTTTGGTGAGAATATGTGTAATATACTGAAATATACAGCATTGCATTTTGCTCGAGAAACTAACCAAGTGATCCTCAGAAACGAGAAACCACCTCCTCTAGTTTCATTATCAGTGCTGCATCGGCGTGAGTGGCCCGGCGGCCTCTAGCCCGGCCCGGCCCGGCCTGTGGCCCGGCTCCTGGCCCGGCCTCTCGTGCTTCTCTCTGTGCACCGCGAGCCATTCGCCGTGGCTACGAAGCTCGATGCGCGCTGATGATGTGAAATATTATTGCACGCTGCAACGTTCATCTTCTTGACAGCCCACACAGCTGCTTCCAAGCAAAACACACACACACACACACCCACACACATCTCTGGACATGAAGTGTGTGGGGGGAGCGGCTGGCTCGATCCCAAAATAGCACGCAGATACTCCATGCTGCCTTTGAGAATCTATCACGCGGATCAATAGAGGGCTCGGTTTCGGTTTCTCTCTTCCACACTCTCTCTCCTCTCGTTTGCGTTTCAGCGGCCTCGACGCGCCTCGCTGTGAACGTGAAAGTGTGCCTCTGCTTGCACGTTCGTGATGTTATTTAGGGCGAGCGAGGAGTCACATCCTGGAGGCTCACAGCGCTGCCGCGCACGCCTCAGTGGAGGCAGCCATGGTGCCTTCAGGTGGCGTCGGAACTGTCAGACCCCAACGACAGCTCCCTTTGCTGCATGTGCTCGTTTATTAGGGAAAATCTGACGAGAGCTTCGATTTAACACGTTCACGTGTGCGGCGTCACGCTTGGTTCACCATATGAGCTTGAAAGTTGGCGCCTAAACACACACTACAGCTGAGCCTCATGGGAGTTTGAGCAGTTTTGCATGGATTTTCTCAGTAAGTATTGGACGTAGTGAAGTTTTGAGAATTTTAAGAATGTTAATCAGAATCAGTTTTATTGGCCAAGGCTGTAGGATACAAACAAGGAGTTTGACTGGGTTGCATCTGCTGTCATATAACACAAAAGGGACGACTAGTAAAAAAAAAACAACAACATACACGCCAATAGCACAGATAAAATACACCAAGCGATACCACAAATACACAGTTAAATACAATTAAAAGTAAAATAAATAGAAGCAATATTTACAGTAGAGCATTGGGGGGGAGTGAGTAGTGCAAATAGTGCAATGGATGATAATAAGGTGCATATATGAGGAGGCAGAAGTGTTTATGAGGTAGTGGAAGAGAATAATTAAACAGTTTAATTATTTGCCCCTCATTTGAATGTATGCATTAATAAAGTATATAATATCAATGTGAAGGATATATATACTTGCTTTTTGAAAAACCTGTGTAATGACTGAAAAATACCGGCATTACATATCGACATCGGCAACATCGGCCGGGCGTCACGCGCCTCTGTGGCTGCAGTTCCTCTGCCGAACACGAGGCGGCAGTGTGTGTGTGTGTGCGCGTGTGTGTGTGTGTGGGTGGGGGGGGGAACTCTTCCACCGGTCCGACGCGGATATGCACCTCGGGGGGGAAACTCGGGCTGCACCTCGGTGGTTCCGCGTGTGAGAAACAGTCGATGCAGCGGACCTCCTCGCCTGCCAATATCCGACATCGATCAGCACTCGCCCGCATGCGTGCATTCGGGCGTTATCGGGACGCAGGCCAGCCCCCCACCCACCGCCGACACCACCACCGCCGCCACAACACCGCCGCCGCCGCCGCAGCAGCGCATCCCCTGAACGCATGAGCCCTCCGCGGATGCGTTGGTAGCCTGGCAGCTAGCTCGTCCGCTTGCGCTTGTGGTGGGCGGTGATGGAGAGCGCCGAGGACCCGTCGCCGCTCCGGATCGCCGCCACGGTCCGGGCTCTGAGCGCCGCGCTGCGGGGGAAGCGCCAGGACGTCCCCGCTGGCAGCCGGAAAGACGGCGACAGGATCTTCCCTGACCCGGAGAAGCTTTGGTTCAAGGAGAGCAGCGCTAAAAACCTCCGAAACAGGGACTTCTTGTCTCCGACCACGATGCTAAACACGCTGTACGCGGACGGACAGGTTCGTGTGCGTCGTTGCCTTTTTTGTACGCGTTACTGTACTATTTTTAACCTTTTTTTTTTGTTGCGTCGCCTCGCCTAGAAGTCTGTTTACCGCAAAACTGCTAGCGGCGAAAAAAATAAAAAAAAAGCCTCTTAACAACTTCGTGCTACGACGCGAGAGGGGTTTGCGCGGCTTCTCCTTCCGCCGAACAACATAGTTCTTGGACGTGCCGCTTCACCATACGTCATGTCATGTTTTTTACTTTATTATTATTTTTTTTGGTGCTGCAAAGCTAAAAAAAAAAAAAGATTAAAAAAAAACAGGCGATTTTAAACGGTTAAGAACTGATTCTGCAACTTGAATTAAACAATTAAAATCCTAAACAGGTCTTGAATAGAGTGACACACACACACACACACACACGCGCGCGCGCTATCATAAATGACATTAACATTTGAATTGAATTACATGTTCAGAAACCACATTGTCTTCTATGATAGACATGCAGAGGTCAGAATGTTGTGTTTGATCCGTGCGTCAGCTGGAGCGCACAGTCAACTACATCTCTGCTACAGTTCACAGACACACACACACACACACACACACTCAGTGGACCGCTGCGAGGCCCCGGACGCGGCCCGGTCATGCGGGGAGCAGCAGCCCGCGGCGGCGATTATTAACCCCTGAGTGGCAGGTGCAAATGTGTCAGACGTGGTCCGGCCGCGCCCCTCTGACCTCCAGCGTGTCCACGTCAATCTGTCAAAACGATATGAAGCAGGAAGATAAAATAATACAAAAAAAAAATAACGTGATGGGTTCAAACAGCGGGCATACGCGCTGGTGCGGGTTCTCAGCGGGCCGCACCTCCTCTTGATGGGATATTCGCGCGTCTCAGACAGGAATATTGTAAAGTATGTCCTCATTAAGCTCGATCCCACAATATAATTTATTTTTTGTAAGTTAGTTTCGGTGTGTTTTTTTTTTCCCCGTGCGTCCTCAAAACGTGCACGCCTGCAGTAAATGTGTGTGTGTGTGTGCCCCTCGTGTCGCCCGCAGGTGCCCCCGGCGGTGGTGTCCCGGGTGCTGGCCCTCCATGGCGGCGGCGTTCTCCCCGTGGCAGGCGGGGAGGTGATCGGCGAGGGGCTCAGGGTGAGGGTGGACCGGGCCGCGGCCTTCCGGGCCGTCCTGGCGGGCGGCGCCGCCGAGTACCTGGTGCCCTCCGGCCAGCGGCAGGGCTGCGTGGTGCTCAACTGCCCCGCTCTGCACCCCAGGCCCAGCACGCCCGCCCCGGACGCGCTGACTCTGGGTCAGCTCCGGACGGTTCTGTTGGCCGACCACATGGGGGCACTGCTGAGGGGGCAGGGGTGAGTCTCTGGGTGAATTCCAGCATCGCGCACCCGCACACACACACACACACACACACTCACGCACACACGCACAGAGTGCACTAGTGTGTATGAGAATGGCATATACACCCACCAAGCGTAACATTATAGCCACTGCGTGTTCACCATCGAACATGACGCAGCAGCCGGGCATTAGATTAGAGAGGCAGAGTTTAATGTTAATTTCCGTTTGTTTCTACTGATTTGCTATTGTGACTATAATTTGTGATGCTGTTGAGCCGTTCTACTGTTCTACTGGGTGTCCCTAATATTTGGGTCACCCCATCCATATGCATTGGGGTCATAATGTTATCGGTGGATGTGCTCTGTGTTTGCTAGCATGTAACGACAACAGGCTCAGATTAAAATCCCCCTTTAAAATCTCTCTCAACTACTGTACTTCCTTTATTTTTACACTTCCTCCTTTATTTTTCTTACATCCCCAAAGACCCTTTCATTCTGTTTTTGAACAGGAGTGAAAATTTAATTGTTTAGTTCCTGATTTATCTGTTAAAACTGCATTTTTGGTTGTTTTTTTCTGTTTCAAATTATTGAATAACTTTTCACCTTACGCAGGTTTTTGAACAAAAAAATATTTTTAAAACCATTTTCTAATCTAATGAATTAAAATGACAATTAGTCGCCCCCTCCTCAGTGTAACATGCCGACGTGAATGTGTTTCCCCATCCCAGATTTTCAGTGTCCTATTGCCCCACGCTCCCGGAGGACAGCGACATCACCGGCTTCCTCCGAACCCTGGGCATCGACTGGCCCACAGCCCCGCCCAGCTGGACCAACGAGGGGCGCGAGGAGAAGATCCAGGAGGCGCTGGAGAACTCCCCGTACAGGGAGAGAGAAACGGAGAGAGGCCGGAGGACCAGCGGAGGAGGCGGGAGGAAGGCGGAGGAGGGGGAGAACGACGGCGGGCTCCGGGTCAACCTGAAGCGGGCGTTCCAGGAGGAGGGGCTGCAGGGCTACGACCCCAGCCTGGGCACCTGCACAGGTGAGGCCGCCGCGGCCGCGTTTGATTCGTTCATCCGTCTGCGTATCCGCACCCGTCCTCGTGTGCCGAGGTGACCGCAAAGCTGAAGAACTTCGCGACCGGGCTGCCCTGTCCTCAGGTGTCAGGTTATGATTCACAGGTTTCTGCCGTCTCCCCCCCCCCACTCAAGCACCGAAAAGCTTACTGGCTTATTGGTCACTCAGAGAAAGACAGTTACATGCAAGAACTATGCAAATAACTTTCTTCGAGTTTTGTTGTCATGGCAACCGAGTCGGGCAAACTGGTTTCAGCTCCAGGAAGTTTTTGGCCCCGGTCCAAGAAAAACTGACGGCACAAAGGTTGTCGTTTAAAAAAAACAAACAAAAAAAAAACAAACTAAATTGGCATTTCCTGCCCGGACGCGATCCGACGCTGGCGTCAACTCTCAGATGGAAAGCCAAAATGTGAAATTAATTCCTTTCATGATCAATAAGAAGTGTTTTTTTTATGGAGTAACGGCTTTTGTCCATAGACAAGACGACTCAAAATTGTACCGTGTACGTGCTGGTAAGAGGGTTCTGGTGCATCTGTTTCAGTTCACAGAGACAGCGTTTCCTGCCTGGCTCAGCTGGACCTCGCCACAGCCGACTGCGCAGTGAGACACACCAACGAGCAGCACACACACACACACACACACACACACACACACACACACACTCACACACACACTGCGC
>CAAKHG010031469.1:3435-32685 GCA_901007715.1 Dactylopterus volitans | reverse complement strand
ATCAGCATTTACTTTGTCATTTATATATTCTAATTTTTCTGGCCCCAGGCGCATCTTGTAAAAATCCGAACATGATTTTAATGTTGATTTATTTTTACGGGCCAGTGATGGAGGACAAGTCATATTGTTACAGAGTTTAAGATGGTGTGAGAATGCTTCCTGTGGCATGAATGCCCTCCTCACAGGTGTGAAACACATCTCAAAGGGGTGTCTCCTTTGGTAACTTCTGTTTTTACAGCACTCTCTTTTTTCCCCCCAATCATTTATCATCTCGTTTTCCACACACCTTCAAGAACTATTGGGCATGTTTCGTTTTTTTTTTGTTTTTTTTTAGGGGAAAGGGAGCCTGAGTATGTAAACGCACTAAACAACCTCTGTGCTGTTTAGAAGTTGGTGGATGATGCTGATGTATATTTTCTTCAAGAGCTGAGATGAATGTTGGAGTGAGGCGCTTTCCCCGCTCTGATCCCTGCATGCTGCAGATATACGTCGATATTTATATTCATACGATATTTATACGTCGCCCAGTGGTTGAAGCATTTCCCATATGGCCACGTTAAAGGTTTCATGGATAAGATTCAGAGGAAGTTCAGATTGCAGATTTCAGGCAACAATCATCACCAGTATTTACTGGCATTGTGGTATTCATATTTATATGCTAAATTCTTATTTTATTCTATACTTCTTACAGACCATGCGACTGTCCTTTATATCAGAGTTCCTGCGTGGAGAGAAACATTTTCCCTTCCATGATGAAACTGATCTGACTTGCCTCTTAAGCCATAAGCACAAAACCCGGCAATTTTACAATTTTGTGGTAATATAATGTCACCCACTCTTTTGGCAGGTGGTCTAAACAGCCTGTTTTTACTACACAGTTTTGATTTACATAAATAACAGTGGACAGGCCTGTGTGCAATTTACTGCGTAAACTGTAGGGCTAATGTATAAATATTGTACAACCCAGCCCTCTATGGTTTGGCATTATCATTAGATAGGATTTTGCTTTATTATGCCCAAGATGGGGAAATTTACAGTATTGCAGCAGCACGCGGACAGCAAGAAAGTGTCAACAGAAAATAGATCTAGATTATATTGCACAGTCCTGTAAATTAAGTTAAGGCGCATTATTCACCGTTCACAGTTTGATTCGTGACAAAATACCAAACGTCTAATTGTTTTACTTTGATTCGGATCGTGATTTTTTTTTATTTCATTTTATGTCAGAATCAATGGGGAGCAGGATTTCCAGCTGGTGTGGCTGCGCGTAATTTTCGGACCACTAGGGGGCGCCGGCGTTATCCTGCGGTTCATCTGAAGTATCGCGAGAGCGGGCGGTTTCCCCTTGTCGCGTAAAAAGGTCAGCTGATGTTACGCTTCGGTGCGGACATAGCGGCATCCTGCAGTTCAGCGGAGTAGCACCACGCTTTAACTCTGGTAAGCTAAATCAGTAAAATTTTGTATATATTACCACACGGGTGCTGTCGTTCTTTACAAGCCCATTTGAATGGCCGCGGCAGTTCGTCGGCGTAATAAAGGGAAATGAAAATTAGAGTGGACAGCCAGGTGGCTAACGTTAGCTACGGCGACAGCTCACATGCCAGCTGTAACGATAGTAACAGAATATTCTAGACCCAGCCGCCGCTGCCGCTAACGCTAGCTGCCGTTACGTTAGCGTGAGGGGGGAAAAAAGCGCCTTCTAAACGTCCCACCTCGCCGTTAGCGCGGGTGCGTTTCAGTGTATCCCGCTCTGCGTCTAAACGGCGGTTATATTTCCACACGCGTCCCGTCCACCATTGAATGAAATGGGCATTAAGCTAGCGGCGGAGCATGCTAGGTCGGCTAGCCGGCTGTTGCCGTGTTCCACCGCAGCAGGAGCCGCTGCTGATGAGCTTCGTCCGCGTTGGTCCCCCACATGTCGTGGGTCAGTTTGAAAAGCAACTTCCTGTTTCGCCGGAGTTGATTAATGTGTGAATAATTGTGGCCCGTGCCACTGATACCATCGAATCCCAAAAGCTAAGGCTGCCTTTAAATGTGGAAAATATGGTTGAAACACATTTTATTTTACTGAACACGACACGGAACACCTGTGAGGGATCTCAGCACTTTAACTCGCCAAAGAAAAGCACCAAATCCTCGTGTCAGTACAGCCAGAATTGCTTTATAATTAAAATGTTCACGGGGATCCATAGAGCAAAATGCAAGTTTTTGCGTAAAAATTATTAGATTTGAGTGAAAGAAGGCAGGTTTATTTGTATAGCACTATTCATACACAAAGCAACTCGCGGTGCTTTGCAGAGGCGAAGAAATGAATCAAGTCCAGGAAAACTGCACTGGAATCAAGAAAAGTTTAAAAAGAGAGTAGAAAATCTGCCATTTGGCAGTGTTGGTGTACGTGTAAGATGATCTGTACATGCCTGATTTGGATCCACTTTAGTGGGGTTAATGGGATCCTCCTTGGCTCATTCTTGCATCCGAGTTTGACAAAAAGCAAACTGGTAGACTTTAAGGATCCCAATTCTGGTGAAAGGCTTGAAAAACACAAGTTGCTAAGCCTCAAAAATGACGAGTGACTGAAATTGTGCTGAATTGATTCATTTATTAAGCGTGGATGCTGAGTATTTCCATCCTAACTCTTCCTACTTCTTCCATACGTGCTGGCCAGTGCATACTTAAAGCTACACAAAATACGCAAAAATAAAGTTTTTATAGATTTGAAAATGCCATCTTTTTCCTACTTTACACTGCAGAATTATGAAGAAGTTCAGCTTTTTAAGGACATGCATTCTTCCATTTGAATTTCCACAACTTTCTATACTTTTGGAAATTTATTAAGCTTATTTTTTATCTAGACACTTTGTAAAAGCGGCTCTAATTTGATCTCAACTCATTTTTACTTTGATGCAGGTATTGCTAACCTGCATTACCATGCCAACCATGCTTTGATGTCAAATAATTCTGCTTTGATACAGATAATGAAGCTCTGCCACCATGGCATCAACTTTTCATTAACTTTGATGTCTCTCTTTCCTTTGGTAGTTTTGCCAAATTTGTGCCATTTAAATGAATGAGCACACAGACTGTATGAAGTCATTGTTGCATCAAAGCAAACTAGATTGTATACAAGAGATGAGTTCATTGTTTAAATGAGTTTATCCTTCCATATGCTTGTATAAATACAAGTAAGTGTGACATTTGTGGTTTCTGTTTTTTCAACAATTCCACACATTTTTCTGCAGGAAGTGCATTATATAGCTTTAGTTTTTCAGTCCCCCAAAAACTGCCCACATGACTGTGGGATTGTTTGAAGGCGTGTCATGTTGCTCGCGTCACTCTGACTCCTGCTGTTGCAGTGTGACACGTCAGTATTGCTTCATAATGTCACTTTTTGTCCCCTGACAGAGTGAGAAACACCCAAAGATGGCAGACACCAACCAGCAAAGCCCTCCTCTCCAGCGAGGGCCTGTGGTAAGCTGGCTCTGTCAGCCATATTCCTGAACACTACACTAAGCACCCGCCCCAATCAATGAGTACATTGCCACAATTCTAATTAGTTTTTAATTGAAGTTTCAATATAAGTGTGAGGTCATATGTATTCATAACTATCACTCGAGCTAAAGATGAGCTTTCATTCATTTATTGAAGCAGTTTTATGGGCAAGAATATTTTTGGGTGGTACATCTGTACCTGAAATATTAAATGATACAGAAGCCATTTGAAAAATGGAGATACCCCTACTTGACAACATTACCGACGGAGACAGAGTTTGTTCTATACAACAAATACTTGCGTTGCATGCTAGTTATGATATGGTAACTTTTTAACCACCAATCATAGCTGCTTACTTATTTCCCTGGAAGCTAACAGCTGTGCAATCATCCGACTTACAGAAGTTTTCTTATTCAGGCTGGAACTCAGGGTTTCTTGTGGAATTAATGCAGTATATCCATAATCATAAATCCAATATTGACTGTCTTCTGTGAATATTCTGTCTACCCTAACTGCTCGCACAGATGCAAGTCAGCCATATAGGTTTTTATAGAGTTTCTTTGAAGCGTGTCTCAACTCGCCGGGAGTTTAATGCAATCTGATCCGGCTATTCATGCATGCTTGCATATTTTCATTTTTCACTAAAAGTGGAAGTCAGTTGTATCCATCGATTAGCAGCCAAAATAGTAAGGGGAAGAGACCCAATCTCACAAATAATATATAAATATGGGAGAATAGTTTTATGCAACAATACACGAAAGATCTGCAAGATTGAATCTGCATTTTATTTTTTGTCTGTTACAGTCCCGTGACTTATTTATAGATTCAGGTGACATCACTGCAGCTCAAACACTCTGATAGCCCAAGTTGTCCTGAAAAAAATGATGTATTTTCCTGTATTCATCGCAGGATCGATTTTATACAAACATTATTACAGAAATAAGTTCAGGTGGACCAAAAATGGCTCCAGTTTCAGACTGTTCACCGAAGCAACCGGGTCTCTAAAGATTTACAGTTTCATGCTGTCAGTTGACGTTTGATAGAATGGCTGGCAAAATCAGCCTCCAGATTTAATTAAGTTGTCTTATTTGAATCTCAGCAGAAATCAGCCACAATGTTGATCTGCCTCTCATTAAATTTGGTGTCCATGTTTACTAGAAAACATACCCAGAACTTCGACTCAACGTGTGGCAAAAGAAATGTTCCATCACATATTGCATCATTATGCCAGTGTATTATATGTACTGTGTATTATTATTATTATTATTATTATTATTGTTATTATTAAGTAATGGAGCAGATTGAGCGCACAGCATCTCGTATCCTTTGAGGCCTAAACTCTTGAATGTTCTTTGTTTTTCCTTCCTCAGCAATTTTTATTGAGTAACAAGCTGGAAACTGCGATGTGGCTATCCCGGCTCTTCACTGTCTACTGCTCCATAATGTTTATTCTACCAGTCTTGGGGTGAATGCACACTAACATTGTTAAAAGACACCATTTTGTAATCATTAAGCCTTTCTCAAACTGGACCCTCCCCTCCGCCTGAATGCCTCCCTTCCTTCAGCTGAAGGATTGTGGCGAGCTTAGGGACAAACATTACTCTCTGCAGGGGAAACAGGAAATGTTGGTTGTTTCATAAAAATGGAGAAAATTGAAACCGGCGCCCTTTTTTGTAAGCATTTTCTCCATTGAGCTATTTATATGCTGCTTGTTTTGTTTTTGCAGCAATCCTTGTGGACACTTTACAATCCAATGAACACAAGCACCATTTTCTGGACTAGTGAAGAGTGCATTTGATTATAAATGCAGTCCCCTTTTTTAAGTCATCAACGTACGATCAGCGACATTAAATAGCTAATTTGAGTAGAGTAAATATTAGTCCAGTCATACAGAGCTTGTTTGCACGGTCTTCCGTGCGGGCTCATTCAGCCTTGGCTTGTGATTAGACAGTCGGCACGGTCGCAGGCTCACTGTTGGAGGGCTGTATCACCCATTTCCACACTGGTGATCTGTTTGGGACAACACTTAACATGGCATCTCCTCCAAAAGGATGCACAAACAAGTGGAAGGTGGCAGAGGGACAGGGTGCAGCGGCTGATTTGAGAAAGGCTGCCCGATTGGAACTGAGGAGTGACGACAACACACTGTTTTTTCTTTTGTGTCTCTTGTGTAGGCAGCGTAGCATAGACATGAATATCTGTTGCCGCTTGTGCATTTCAGGCCCTACGCAGCAGCAAACTTCTACCAGCGCGCTTTGTTAGCAAACGCCCTCACCAGCGCCCTCCGCTTGCACCAAAGGCTTCCTCGCTTCCAGCTCAGCAGAGCGTTCGTGGCTCAGGCCCTGCAGGAGGATAGCTGCCATTACCTGCTCTACTCACTCATCCTGGTCAACTCCTACCCCATCACAAGTATCCTTTCTCCCTCAGACGCAAGGAAATGATACCTGAACGTGCACTTGTGCAAACGTGCTGTTTCCATGACACTTTGCTTTCAGGTTCCCTTTGCATTGATAGTCTTGGCCGGATTATACCTGCAGCGATTTCACAAATGGACTTCTTTTTAAAAAATATTAAAACACATGTTTAACTTAATCATTTTAGATTCAAGTGCAATGCTGAAAATGTCTAAGGAAATATAATTTTTTTTTATGATTTTCATGGATTTTTTTTACTTCTAATGTTATACAGATTTTACTGGCTTGTGTTTTATACTGTGATGTTTTTTGTTTGTTTTTTAAGATATAGAGGATTGTTTATTAAGGATGTTTACTTCACATTCCAAGGTAGGGCTGGGATTGTGATAAAATTATGATCAATCTCAATTATCAGCATGGGACATTTTTTAATATGGCAAACGTAAGCACAACACCACCATATCAGAGTCTGCAGGCTACCGTATGCTATGCAGGCAGGATATGCCCGCTTCATTGCAAGCGTGACTAAAGTTGTAACAGGAGGTAAATAGAGAGAAGTTGGAAAAAGGATCAAAATTTGTGAAACTGAAGTCGAGGACAGCAAAAATAATGCAGCGCGCCAGAGCGGCATCACTGTAGCATCTGGAACCGAAGATATTGTTTGGGGAAAAAAAAAAAGTAACACAACATCAGTTGCGTGGAAGTGGTTTGGATACTTCAAAAGTGACGAGGAGCAGTTTAAGCCGGTCTGCAAAATATGCCGGCAGTTTGTACCGACCATTTCGGGAAATGCCACAAACCTCTTCAATCACCTGAGACGGCACCTTATGTTGTTCAACTTTTATTGTAAAGCTTCAATGAATCTCCTGTTTCTCCAAGCTCCAATTAGGATGCTCCCCAAACATGCAGAATGAGCAAAAACGACATATCGTGATAAAACTTGATCAATCAATATGAAAAAATATCGTGATCATTTTTTTTTGCCATATCACCCAGCCCTGTTCCAAGGCTTTGAGAGGATCATATAGGGGAGCTTAGGTTTGCAGCATTGATGATTTCAGGTGAATGAAACAAGCAAATTTTCATTGTCTCCAAATGACTTATCACTTCAAGCTGTTATCTGTCTTCTACATTTACAATTATGAGATCCAGCAGTCATACAAGTACTTTTGATGTTGATCCTTGACATTTGTCTCCAGTGAGCATCTTCCCAGTCTTCCTCTTCTCTTTGCTTCATGCAACAACATACACTAAAAAAGTCCTTGACGTAAGTACAAGACAACAGTTGCCTGTTTTGACTTTTGCTGTTTAATAAGAATTACAGAAACCTGATTGGGGCATGATCGCCTGCCAAAGTGAATTTTAATGATCAATGCAGTCAACCTGCTATCGAGACCCCAGAACATCCTTTACAATCTAGTCAAAGCAGCTTTGTTAATGTTCAGTTTGTTGTTCTCCGTGACAAAAATGTATATGCAACTTATCTCAACTTAGACATAGTAAAGCTTACTCATTTGTACCTGATCGTTTTCTCTTTTTTCTATTGCAGTCGGTGGGCCCCAGCAGCCTGATGTTTATCAGAAACCTCTTGGACAAACTTACGTCCAATCAGCAGAACATCCTCAAGTTCATTGCCTGCAATGAGATCTTCTTAATGCCAGCCACCGTTTTCATGCTCTTCAGGTTCTGACATTGCAGATCTTCACTCAAATGTTTTTTTGTCTTTTAAATTATACTTGAATGTCATCATACAGTATATTCATATGTGTGCCTGAATCAGGGACACCATGGTGGAACTACCGACGGGCATTTAGACGGTTTTCTACCTGTGCAGCCTTTAAGTCAATAGTGTACCAGTTTGGACTCTGCATATAATGTCTGATTTTTCACTTGTTCTTATCTTAACAGTGGCCAGGGAAGCTTGCTGCTGCCTTTCATTTACTATCGATTCCTCTCTCTCCGCTACACATCCAGAAGAAACCCATACTGTCGGTAAGATGTTCAGTAATACAGTCTTCTCACAAAGTATATTTGACACATTAAGCCAAGCACAACACACTTACAGTCCAGTGTGTGTGTGTGTGTGTGTGTTAGAGCAGCATAAATTTCAACAAGTCTCCAAATGCTCAAGTGGAGAAATAAATCAATGTTGGCCAACAAGGTCTGCTGATGCTGGTCCGACTATTTCCTACGAGAAGAGAAGTACATGTGACATTCAGGGTTGAATTAGGGACCACGTGATTGGAAATCAGGCTTGACTTGTCAAGAGAAGAAAGACTTGTATTAAATCAGTCTCAATTAGCAGAAATCCGTCTTTTAGGGTTGTTTTTGTTCTTAAAATCCATAGTTATTTGTCACGAGGGCAGTCAGCACCACTGAAAATACCTCTGACTCAATAGAGCAGGGGTGGGCAACTGGTCCATGAAAGAGCCGTGCGGGTGCAGGTTTTCATCGCACCTGATGAAAGTGCTGTCTTCACAACAAAGTGAAGACAACTGATTGGGTGAGCGGAATCAGGCGTGCTCCTGCTCCTGCCAATCAGCTGTCTTCACTCAGCTGTTTTGCTGTATCAGGTGCGCTCCTGCTTGGTTGGAATGAAAACCTGCACCCGCACGGCTCTTTCATGGACCAGTTGCCCACCCCTGCACCAGAGAGTCACACTGGTTGAACCCCAAAACTGCCTCGTGTTTGGGTGGTTATGAGTTCAGTCCCTCAGACCGTGTTCACACTGCAGGTCATAATGCTAAAGTTCTGATTATTATTTTTTTGTAATTCCAGGTTTTTATTGAATTTTCATTTTTACATCAATAAAAAGTAAGACAAACAGAAGGAGGTTCTGAGACAAAAAGAAAAAGGCGATTAAGATTTAAGTAGGCAATTTCACATCAAATTTTATTTATTTATTTATTTATGACGGGCAGTCCATGATCCACAGTATAGCGCAGGCTGTGATGCATCATATTCCAGGTCATATCGACACATATATTAATACTTTCTACCAAAGTCTACCAAAAATTTCCTGTTGATCATTAGTCTTGTCATTCTCACAGTTCAATCTCCTCAACATTTTCTCATATGCCATATTTTCCACTTGAGCGTGCCTCCATAAACCCATTCTGCTGAGTCTTGATGGGGTTCCTCTTATGTATTCTTCAGCGTTGGATAGAATCCCACCCCACCTTTTTTCATCAAGAGCACAAGACAGATACTTTTTACCTTCTTAAGATTGCTACAGCCATTATTATTGATCCACGGACACATTTCATACCATTTTGATGCTTTATGATGTATTTTAGGCATCTGTAAGTAGCATTCAATTGGACCGCAGTCCTGACCAGTGGGGACAACGTCATTAATACAGAGTCTAAGTTGAAGGTGTTTCCAAAAGTGACCTCTGCCTTCAAAATGGAATTTTTCTTTAAACCTGTTATATGAGAGAAAATGACCATTTTCGAATAAATGATCTACTGTTCTTATCTTTTCTTAGCCATTGAGTCCAATAAATGGTGATTCTATATTTTTGGATTATGCCATATGGGTGCATACTGAGAAATTTTACATCTCTTATGCACCTCATTTTCGAATGCTCTAGAATAGGATTGATGACAAATGGAAAAATTTGTTTGTGCGAGAACCTCAATGGGTTTAAAGAGGGAAGTGGGCTCCTGCTCTGAGAACCCAGTCTCGACCAGCGTCAGCTCTATCTGTGAGTTTGGACATCTCAAAAGTCACACTATATTTTATGTCATTAAAGATGGACCCACCCCTCTTCTTTTATCCAAATAATTTACCCATACAAATTCAAGGTTTTTTTTTTCTTTACCATCCGAGAGAAATTTTTATCATTTTGTTATATCTTTAATAGTAGTTGTTTTGGAATGCATATGGCTATCATCCCGGTTAAATTTATCTGTTGTGCCACTACTTGTGCCAATTTATACAATAAATGGAGATTTTAGAATATGCTGCAATAATTTCTAGGAAAGCCGACAACCAGCTGGCTGAATCTCAACTCAGGATCAGAATATCATCTGCATAAAGAAATAATTCATGTTCCCTGCTGCCTCCAATAACTCTTAATTCTTGACTGAGCCCTAATCAATGTGGCCTGTGGTTCTAGGAAAATTGTGAATAATAGTGGACTTAGACTGCACCCCTGTCTAGCTGACGTAGTTTTATTGAAAAAAACTGAGATATTGTTCCATCCCAAAACTGCAGCTTTTAGGCTTGAAAATAATTTCTCCGACAGCTAGAATATAATGTAATCTGTAATCAGTCGTAACTGTAATCCATCTGCAAAAGCTGTCACCAAACCCCAAATTTGAGAGGGTCCTAAATGGAAAATTCCACCCCATCAAATGCTTGTAGAGCATCAAGCAATATAGCCCAGACAGGGTGGGGCTTGGTTCTATTCATCTAAATTAAATGCAGTAGTCTCCTTTGCTGAAGATCTTTTTCATTATTATTCCCACTTGATCTTTGTGAATAATTTTAGGCAAGACCTGATCTAATCTTAGTGCGAGTGTTTTGGATGATATTTTGCAATCAACATTTATTAGACTCATGGGTCTATGATTAGCTGGGTCTGTTGAATCCTTGACGTTTTTTTTTTTTGGTATTAATAATGTGATGGCTTCACTAAAACTTTAGGGGACTGACCCATATTGAAATGCTTCCTAGAAAACTTCTGTGAGCAATGGACAGAGAATGTCGACATACTTCTTATCGTGTTCTGCTGGGAAGGCATCCACACCAGATGACCTCTTGGTTTTCGATCACTTAGTTGCAATTCTAACTTAAGCTTCTGTTGTGGGAACGTCCGACCCATGTTTTACCTCTGGGAAGTTGTGGTAGCTCCACCTTGTGGAAGAAAGAGTTTGAGTCTTCATTACTCGTAACACATGTGGATGTGGATAGTTCTGCATAGAAGTTTTTGAAAACTTCATTGTTGGCTGATTATCAGTAGGTTATCATCTTTCTAGATTTCCTAATAGTGTTATTTGAATCTATGTATTTTAGTTGTCTCGCCATTTATCATCTGATTTTTCCACCATTTTCATAAAAAATTGTTTTGAGCCTAAATAATGAATTTTCTGCCTCTTATTATATATTCCATGTAATTCAAATTTAAGTTGACAGATTTTCCTTAAACCATCTTCATTGTATTGTTCGGCTAAATCGTTCTCTGATTTGCCTGTTTCCTTTTTCGGTTCTTGTATTTTTTTATTTTTTTTATTATCTTGTTTCTTCCATGAACCATAAGCGATACATTTCCCTCTAAAAAAAACGCCTTGAGTGCATCCCAAAAAGTAGCCAGTTTTTCTGTTGTTCCCGTTATAAAAATACCATATTCCCACTGAGTTTTGTAGCACATTGTTTGTCCTTGTTTGTCCTGTGATATACTTGTATTTAATCTCCACCTCCCAGCTTTACCTTTTATTAGCACAGAGATCAATGTGTAATTCGACCAGTGCACGGTCTGTTATCGCTATGACTCCTATATTGCAGTCTGTTGCCAGGTCAACAAGTGAGCCAGCAACCAGAAAAAAATCTGTTCATTAATGGGATTTATGAGGGTGAGAATAAAATGTGTATTCCCGTTCTTTTGGATTGATGAGTCTCCAAATATCTATGAAACTCAGTTCCTCTCTTAAAATTTGTATCATTGTCCATCTCTGGGGGATTTGCCTATTCTAATATTACTGCGATCCAGATGATCATTTAATGTGTGATTAAAATCTCCTAATATAATATGAACATTTTAACCCTGAATATTTTATTTACATCATGAAAAAAGGACGCTTTCTTTGTTTGGGGAGTATAAAATTACAGAGCACTACTTTAACTCCTTTGTTAAGTGCTTCCACAACTAAAATCCGTCCATCAGTAACTTGATTCTGTACCACAAAAAATTCAACTTTTTGTTGACAAGGATAACAACTCCACAGCTCTTACTTGATACTGAGTTATGAACGACTTGACCGACCCAGATCACGATTCATTTTTAAAACTCCATCTTTGTTTCTGAAGTACGTTTCCTCAATATATGCGATAACCCTGCCCTTAGATTTAAGATAAGTATTTTTAATTGGCGTACTGCAGCCATTAATATTCCATGTCACAATATTGAAATGTCAGCTACTTGTTACTTTTGCAGAGTATACACACCTGCCCCCTCCCACATCATCTCAACATACATCAATGCCTTACTCCTGCTGTCATAAAAGTAAAAACTACCATCAAAACCAGTGGCCCAAAACAGGGGAAATGTGCAAAATCAAATGACAGCAAGTTAAAGAACACTGCCTTTAAAATGAATATACTGGGCTTAATGTGGTTCCATGTAGGTCCAGTAGACGCTGCCCTCTACTCTTCACACCTACCATCCAGTTACAGCAGCACCCCAGGGTCTCCGCCCCCGTCATGCTTTCAACATAAAGTTCCACTCTCCTCTGCGTTCATTTCACATAATTAGTTTTCCGTATTAATAGTTTCCCAAACCAAGAGCAATGCCTTCTTTGGGTCGGTAAAGCTGAAATTATTTTTGCTTAGATTCGCTTTCTGCAGACCTGAAGTGACCCGCATGCGCAGAACGTGACATGACGTCACGTGCAGCATGCTGTGTTTACAGGAGTAAATATGGATGATACACGTCAGTGTATGCAGAGGTGGTAATGATGGGCTCTGGTGGAGCAGTGGCTGCTTAAATCCATTGTTTACATTTGACATCTGTCTCACTTCAGTGACATAAAAGATGGGTGAAATGTGACATGACTGTTCAGACTGGGGTCGCTTCAGCTATGTGTCCAATTTAGAGCCACAAAAAGCCTCGGTCTGATTTGTGCTGTTCAGACTGTCATACGAAATCAAATCGGGGTCACACGTTTGGGCCACTTTTGCCTGCAGTGTGAACATAACCAAAGAGTCACGAGCAAAACGAGGAACCTGTTGGTGTAAATGGGTGACTGAGGTAATAATGCAACGCAACGCATGTTTGGTAGCATCATGGAAGAGAGAGCACTATATAAATGCAGCTGTCTTACTATTTCACTTGAAATGTACATAATTTGCATCTATGGGATGTATCTAGAGTATTTTAAGATTTTTTTTTTCTTTTCCACGCAGCACGCTGTTCACAGAACTGCGAATACTGCTGGAGCACTTTATCATGAAGCCCGCCTGCCCGGTCTTCTTCAGGAGGATATGCCACAGCAGCATCGCCTTCGTCAGCCGCCTGGCACCCACGGGGGTCTGAAAACGCCACTTCAGAAAGAGAGAGAGAGGGAAAAAAAAAAATCTTGTTTCTTTATGTTTTGTTTGGCCGCCATTTTAGGATGTGACATAAACTTTTGACGGGAGGACGGACGCCGCCATCAGCAGGAGGAACACTTCTTTTGAATGTCAACTTCATAGTCTGTGCTCCTGCATCCCTGTGCGCGCGAGTACAGTTGAAGACCAGCCAGTAATGCACTGAATTTTCTCCCGCCTCCCCAGCGCGAGCGAATGCAAGCGGTGGACACTCCTGACTTTTGTTACGTTCGCAGAATGGAGCACAGTGGACGTCAGCTGTCCTCTGTGCGCGTCAGACGCTATTATTCTCTCCTTTTATGTCCTTATTTATTCACCTCTTATTCTACAATGAAAACTTAACATTCTGAGATTAGTAAAAGTGCTCATAGATAATTTAAAATATTCTGTTTTCAAAATAAAAAAATAATACTTGTGATGGAAGGGATGAAGGATGGGGTTTGTGTGCAGGTAATATTTAGTGTAGTTTCTTTTTATGTGCAAATCATCAGATGCTCTTGATTTGTCTAAATGCCTAACTTCAAATGTATTCTATTAATGCCATCAACAACTCTTTCAAAATTGTGAAATTTCTGTAAGTTTGATGTCAGACTGGTTCTTGAGAAACAAAACATCTGCTGTATTTCATGGAAATGTTCTAAGGTACCAGACATTTTTGCTGTATGACTCATATTTAAGGCGACACGCGCGACGCGTGCCACCAAGCAAGTGGAAGCTAAACTGCGCTTGGATGCATCCCGGCCGGGTTTCTCAGTTTGAAAGCTACTTTTTGCATTCGCTCCCATCATTCATTTTGTCGCTGTTGTACTTTTCTCGCATGCTCTTGATTTTCTTTCTGCCATGTTAAATGTGTTTATTTGCCTACAGACATTTTTATGACAAATGATCTCTTGGATTAACCAATAAAATATTGAAAGTAATAAAGTGGGCTTGTGCCACAGTGATTACTCGCATCATTTTGAACTAACCATCAAATGTTCACTGTCAAGACCACTTGCATGCCAATGGAGACTTTAAAAATGCTCACGTTTGTTTCTGTGCTGCCACCTAGTGTCTTTCAAGGGATTTAATCATGTTTCCCCCTTAGAACAACAGTTTGTGGCAGTAATATTCGACATGTGGCACCATAAGACAAACACAGAATACTGTTAAAGATTCAATTTAAAAAAAAAACCTTATTGAAAGGCTTCGGCCAGCCGCATACATGAAATCAAACACCGCTGCATAAAATAGAATTATAAAAGCAGCTATACATATACACAGCATATACAGGAAGTATGCCAAATAGTTGCAAAATAACTTATAAAAACTACAAAGCTGATGGACAGCGTAAATGAAATTGATTAAGTGCAGACTGGATCCTCTGAACAGTTGGAGATAAGTGTTGACAGGAGTTATGTGTTTACCCTGTCATTTACAGTGTAATCCGGTTTAGATAGTGTATGCGAGTGAACACTAGAAGTAAAGTATTCTATAAATATTCTGTCTTTAAAACTGCAATTTAAGCTGAGGCGAGTCGACCAATCAGCGCAAAGCTTCATTATCCGACCTCGGAACCAGCCAGTGGCGTCACCGCTTGTTCCAGTCGGCAACGTTGCTACTGGCAACGGTGACTGCGCTCGTCGGCTCTCTGGGTTTTCTCAGTCTGGGAGTTTTAGCGTCGCGTCGCGTCGCGTCGGGCCTCTTCGCCCTCGGACTTCAGCCTCGGGCGGCCGCGCTTCGCTGGATGTCGCGTTTTTTTCAGCGGTTCGTCTCCTCCTGTGAGGGAGCCGCCATCTGCCGCGCCGAGAAATCGTGTTAGCCAATTAGCCTGCTAGCTAGCGCTAGCACGTCAAGCTAATCCCCTTGCTTGGATAATCCCGGTCTCCCCTCCGATTGTTACCTTCCTCTCGGGCTTCATGAAATTTCGCAGGCAAACAATGACGACCGGCGTCCGCGGACGTCCAGTGATGATCGGCGCAGTTTTATAGCCGCATAAGAAACCGCGAGGTTTTCGCATCACACTTTCCCCCAAAAGAAAGCAGCTTCCATTGGAGAAAGACGATGGAGGTCCATCTGAACAGAGTCGATTACATCCAGGTAATACACGGCACCATTAATGCTTTATTACTTTTTTATTCTGACCACATGTATCCCCCGCGATTCTGGATCCAACAGCCGGTTTCTGTAATGACATGAGAGTATATTAGATTTTCATATTAATATTTTTCCCATCTGCTCTTCCCTCTCAGGTTGGTGTAACGTCCCAGAAAACCATGAGGCTGCTTCCAGCACTTGGGAAAAAAGCAACTCAGAAGGTATTGCAAAACCTTATAGTCTGTGGCTTGTTTATCTGTAGGGATTTTTTTGATTGCGTATTAATTGTTTCATATTACATCTTTTACTCCAGGTTGCTGTCGCTGATCAGGACGGAATACTGACGTGCTTCGGGATGAAGAAGGGAGAGGCGGTGGTGGGTTGAGGCTCCTCTTCTGTGTTGAACTATCAGTGGCCCGGTGTCGCTCCCGAGGTCTCAGACATGAAGGACTTTGCTTTGCAGCCCGTGTTCAAAACGCTTCCCGGGCAGAGGGTCTCCAGGCTGGACCTCGGAGGCGCCGCGGGGACGCCGCGGGAGAAGATCTTTGTCTGCTCCGGTTCTCAGGTCCGGGGTTTCACCAAGAAGGGCAAGCAGTTCCTCACCTTTGAAGCGAACCTCACCGAGAACATTAACGCCATGTAGGCACCTCTTGACTCCACTCTGATTGATACCGAACAGCTTTTTTTTTTAATGTCTTATTGACGATTCAGTGCGACTTCCTGTGTATTTTTCTTCTCCTCTCTCCTCTCTCTCTCTCTCTCTCTCTCCCAGGCACGTCTCAGGCGCTGACCTTTTCGTTTGCGCCAGTTACATCTACAACCACTACTGCGACTGCAAGGACCAGGACTATTACCTCTCTGGGGACAAGATCAATGACATCACATGCTTGTCCTCCGAGAACCTGACTCGCCTGGTCCCGGTCCTGGCGTGCCAAGATCGGGTTCTAAGGGTCTTGCAGGTCATCAGAGCTCATATTTTCTGCTGTGATTTATTTTATTTTTTTTGTCTCCCCCTCAGATAAACCAAACTAAGAGTGCTATTCCGTGTTGTTTTGCCCGTTTTTTGCTTTAAATCTGCAGGGATCCGAGCTCGCGTACGACATCGAAGTCCCCGGCCCGCCATCTGTCTTGGAGCTGTACAACAAAGATAGAGGCAAGTCAGCCATTATTGGATTATTGGTGCTGTTGTCTGCTAACATACTCTTTTTTTTTTTTTAATGAATAATCTTTATTGTATGTTTTCAATCATACAGTACATAGAAAATAGTGAAAAATTCGAACATACAAATAGCGTTGTATGTAATTCAATATGTCCTATAGTAAAAAAGTACAGCTAAAGAAGAAGGGTGTAATCTTTTTTTATGAGAAATGTGATGTCGAAAGCGAAAGAATCTTTATTTTGAATCTTTTTATTTTATTTGGAAAATATTGTATTCATAAGTGCAAGTGGGCTAAGAAAAAGCCAAGGATACAGGAATTTTAAAATTGAAATTGAAAAAACTCTGCACGGTTTAAAAAACAAAAAGGCCATAAAGACTCTGGATAATTATAAAGACCTGAATGTATCATTATAATTTTTCTTTTTTCTTTCTCAATATGTACCCCTCTGTCTGTTTGTACGTTATTGTTTTATTTTCTATTGTTACTTCAAGATGCTATTTGTATGTCTGCTAACGTACTCAAGCTGCACGTGCTCCACACTGCCTGCCTGCAGACACTGAAGTATACAGTTTATGCAGTTTACGACAAGCCAGAATTTAAATGGCCGGATCATTTGTACGTTGTACGTCCTGCCTTCAAAATAAAAGCACCACGCTCGCGACTTGACAGCCAGCATTTTATGGAGGAGACATCTGGAAGCGGCGTACTTTCTCCCCGGCTAGTTTGATAAACCTTTAAAGGGACATTATTTGGATAAGCTGACCACGTGGACGCAGGGTGACTTTCTGATTATTTTCAAAAATGTTCCAGGTCAACAGCTTTAGAGCGAAAGGCACAGTCTGCTTTGATGGTGGCCGTTAAGCCGTCTGAAGGGAATCCTTGTGGAGCAGCTGAATATGTCATGCACACACACATTCCTGCTAATCTACTTTATATTCTCGCGTACACAAAATTGACTCTTTTGCAGGACATTAAATGTGAATAGTATGTAAGCGGGCGATGCTGAACACAGCCTCTTCGCAGAGAATGGAATGAAATTTCATTTCAAACAAAAAACTAAAATGAATATGACTAAACAATCAAATAGTGATAGAAAGGGGTAGAAAGAAGTGTGCACTTATGAATTCCTAAATGCTTCTATAAACCCATCCCACACTGATGGCAGTCAGGCAGTTTCTGCTCTTGTTCATATTCAAATATATCAGGACACGAATGTGTTTTTATGTCTGCATCACTGGAACACGCGTTATTTTGCCACAAATCCCTGTAAAACACAGACAAAAAAAAACAACAAAAAAACGCTCTAAATAAATGGTTAGTTGGCACTTATCAATTGGATTTTGGAACAAATTAGCATTTAACGCTGCTTCATATGAACCAGAAATGAAATAGCGGCAACTGTTTTTTTTCTCCAGGAGAGGAAATCCTCTACGGAACCACCGACGGAAAAATAGGACTGATTCAGGTTGGTGAGCGCGCGGCAGCGGCCAAATGGGAGATCGACAACGAAAAAAAGAAAGGAGGTAGGTCACGCCTTTCTTTCTTTTCAGACTCTTTTAAATGCAAAATCTGTGCTGCGTTGACAGTCACACCTTCACTGTCTCCGATCAGGAATCCTTTGCGTCGACACGTACGATATTATTGGAGACGGAGTGAGCGATATCCTGGTGGGCAGAGACGACGGCACGGTGGAGGTCTATGGCTTCGACAGCGCCAGCGAGCCCGCCTTACGCTTTGAGCATGTGAGTTGTTACTGCATCCACTCCTTGCTTGCTCACGACAGCTCATTTCTTCTAAATAAACCGTTTGCGCGTGACTTTTTCTCTCCCGGGTGCAGGTGCTGTCAGAGAGCGTGACCTCCATTCAGGGAGGCTGCGTGGGGAAAGAATCCTATGATGAGGTTTTGACTGCCACTTATACAGGTCAGATGAGTGTCACTCTCCGGCTTTCTGTGTCCCACATTTCCCCTCCGACATGGCAACGTGTCTCTTGTCCTTCTCCAACTGCTCGTGGATCTGTCTGCTTCGATTCTTGAGTATAATTGCTTGGACTGTCCAGTGGACGACAATTGCTATTTAAAAAAATGCATGTTAATTTTTCTGTAACACTGTTAGCGCGTTAAAAAAAAACCCAAAAACATGGGTGCGGGAAAAAAAATCGTTAGAACACGCAGAAGGAAACTGCCCTTAATTTACTTCCTGTGGTGTCGACGTACGATGACCAGCGGCCAAAAAAGAGGAAGAAGCCTCTGAGCTATGAGAGCATGCGCCAACCGTTCGAGGACGGATGAGGGCGCGGTGTAGTTTTAGGCAGAAAGTTTAACTTTAAAAAAGTTGCCTGACGGATCTTTGGAGGAAACTGAAGTCACCGGCACAGTTTGCTAAGCTGATTCTAACCGTCGCAGAGGCAATTCGTCATTAACCAGTCGCCTCAAAACCGCAAAACGCCGGACCAAAACTTTGGCAACGGGGCCACGACAGGCAGCATTACGGGACCGTGGCACTCGTGGGCCAGTAACCAAACGTGGAACTGAGAAGAAAAGTAGCACTTTGGCGGATTGCATAACAAAGAACTGCACCCAGTTGATTGAGTAAAAGGACTGATGGACTCAGAGAGATGATTCGGATTTAAACGTTTAAATGCATTTAAATATCCATTCCACCAGTTTCAGTCTGAGGATGAGAAAAAGAGCCACAGCACATTCTATTTTATTCTAATTGATCAGTAGTACTAATTAAACCCCAACAGGAGATGTGGCGTGGTTTGTTTTTTGAGCACCACTGTCATTATTTCATTCAGGGTGGGTGACTGGTTTGACCACTGAGCCTCAGAAGGCTGAAGCAGGTCCCGGAGACGAGGTCAAGATGAGTAAAGAGACCCAGTCCAAAGTGGAGGCACTCAGGTACCAGCAGAGCCCTTCGTTGCTCCCATGATCACGGTGTCGTCTCGTGTCCCGCTGAGGCGTTTGATTTCAGCCCGGCGTTTTGCTCTCCTCCAGGGCCGAGCTGGAGCAGCTGCAGGTCAAAGTCCTGCAGGGCCGTGAGCAATACCAGCAGACCTCCCAGTCCAGCACGGCCGTCTCTGCCGTGCCCGTCTTCAGCATCAATGACAAGTTCACCCTCTGCCAGGACGATGCCAGCTACAGCCTCAACCTGGAGGTCCAGACCGCCATCGACAACCTGCTGCTGCAGGTACACGCAGCGGGAAGTCCCTGCGCTCGCGTCCGGTGACTGTAGACGTCGTGCTGCGGTCTTCTGAACCCTGAATTAATGCAAAACAAGAGGGAGGAGCTCTACATGCTGTGCAAATTGAATCTTTTCCCCTGCTCCTTGTAAAACACACTCTCATGGAATAGTTGTCATACAGTCTCAGCAGAGTTGGTCAAGACTTCTCAGATGTGTTGAGATGGAGAAAAGAATGACTTGGTTTGCGCAGACAAGACATGTAGAATTTTAAATGTCACAATTATAAGCTGCGACTCAGTGATTTCTCCTGTTAAGGGACTGTCGACTGGTTCTTAAAATATAATGTGCTCTTCAGATGGTTGAACTTAACACTGAAAGATCCCCCCCCTCTCCATCGCAGAGCGACGTTCCCATAGACCTCCTGGATGTGGATAAGAACTCGGCGGTCGTCAGCTTCAGCGAATGCGACTCAGAGGTGAGCGGCGTCGAGCGTTTCCACGGAGCGCAAAGCAACCCGGCTGGGTGACGACCGACTGACTCTCTTACATTTCAAACAGCAGCCTAATGGAAACTTCCTCCTGGCCACATACCGATGTCAGGCCAACACCACCAGACTCGAGCTTAAGGTAACGCATTAAAACTCTGCATCTTAAAGTCTACGAAATGGTAAATTAAAAAAAAAAAGACTTACTACCATAACAGAACCCAACTGTGTATGACTATAACAGCCTGTCTTAGTAATACTGAGTGTGTCCTCCGTGATAAACGGCTGTAGGTGAGGTCCATTGAGGGGCAGTATGGCACCCTGCAGGCGTATGTGACCCCGAGACTGCAGCCCAAGACGTGCCAGGTCCGCCAGTACCAGATCAAACCTCTGTCCCTTCACCAGAGGACGCACAGCATAGACCAAGACAGGTGAAGCCTGCCGCTGCTCTTCACAACAGAGGAATGAGATATTAACATCACCTCAAAGCTCTGATGGTTTATTCTTCTGTTTTGGGGTGACTCAAATGCAAAAGTCTGGTTCGTTTTAGTCCCAGAATCATGTAAATGGCCACTGAAATGGCAAATTTGGGCACCTTTGTGCTGCTGCCCACATCCCAGAGTTGCAATCTGCCCATGACGCTTTTCTGACTTATCTCAATACATATTTTGCATGTTGTAAATACTTTCTGCATACTGTATATGTCTGTTTATCTATTTGTTTAATCATTGTTTCCTATTTGCCATTTTTAATTATTTTTACTAGCTCTCTTACTTATCTTTATACTTATACTCTTGAATGGAGCATCTGTACCGAAAGTAATTTCTCCCTGGGGATTAATAAATTATTCTGATATGGATGCTAGGATGGGCCCACTTAGACGGAAAATAGAGGTTATTTACTACTAAAACAGCCAATACATCAAGGCAGTATTCTGAAAGTATCAGTTTAATGACAAGAAACAAAAATAAGCCTTTAAAAATGTGAAAACCAAATGTTGCATCAGTTGTCAGGCTTTCTTCGAGCAAGGATTGCCGGCACATTGCTGCAAATTTTGCTGAAAAATGTGATTTTGATTGTTTTCTTACAACTAACATGGCACTTTTTGCTCATGTCACCGGCATGCGGTTCTCTCTCTCTGGTCCAGGCCCATGAACCGGCTCAGTCTGGTGGGACAGTTCAGCTTTGCAGAGATCCACTCGTGGGTGGTTTTCTGTTTGCCGGAGGTGCCGGAGAAAACGCCGGCAGGAGAGAGCATCACCTTCTACTTCCACAACACCTTCCTCGGCACGCAGCTCGAAGCCACCTACTGGTAAGTGCAAGCCCCAGATTTGCACGTGGATCCACGTGCGAGACCAACGGATTGAGTTTTCAGATCAGCAATTTGGGGTTTTTGGATTTCTGCAATTTCAGCAAAGGCGAGGGTCACTTCAAGTCCGACAACATCTCCACCATCTCCATACTGAGCGACGTTCTCTCCAAAGAAGCCACCAAGCGGAAAATCAATCTGAACGTTTCGTACGGTGAGTCAAGTGCGGCGCTGTGCTTTTCGCTCGCCGACACGATGCAAACGTCCCCCCGGTGAATTAAATCCTGCCCTGCGGGCTGTTTCTGTTTGGTTTTTTTTGATATTCCAGATATCAATGATGACTCTGTGAGCCACACCCTGAAGATGATCCATCCGAAACTGGAGTACCAGTTGTTGCTGGCTCGAAAAGTTCAGCTTATTGACGCACTTAAAGTAAGACAAATGAATCGGTTTCTTTGTACGTCCAAAACTGGGTTTGAAGCAAGTATTTATCCATCATTTAAGCTAAGTGAAAAACCTTTTTAGAGCAATCTCACCTTCATCTCCTGCCTACTTCTTTGGCACTTCCTCTTGCTTTCATAGGAGCTTCAGGTTCACGAGGGCAACGCCGACTTCCTCATCCCAGAGTACCGCAACATCTTGGATGAGTCCGCTAATCTCCTGGACGAGTACAAGAAGCAGCCGGCGCACCTCGAGAGGCTTTATGGTGTGTAATAACACAGTCATTGTTCCCACGGAAAATCTCACACTTTCAGCAGTTTTTCTTCAATGTTTTCTCGGCTTTTATTCGCATTTCAACTATTCGAGATACTTTTTACAGCAATTGCCATTTGAGAGATGAAAAGTCCTTTTGTGCTTCATCTTTAGCAGAATTTTCTCACTCAGTTTGTTCGCTGGTGTGAATTATAATGATTCTTTTATCTTCCCGCAGGTATGATCACAGACCTCTTCATCGACAAATTCAAGTTCAAAGGGCAGAATGTGAAAACAAAGGTGTCCTCGTTGTTGGAGATTCTGGATAGTTATGATTTGAATTCCCTGTTAGATTTTTTCAATGAGGCGTGATGTCATGCAGATCCAAGGTTTGCATCTTTAGGCGAGATATTTTTGTATTGTAAATAAACTTGTTTTGTGCTATGATAGTCAATAGCGGTGTCATGTCATATGTAGATACTGTTCCATCCCAGGTGTGTGATATTTACATATTTATGTCTCTTGATAGTGTTTAAAATCAGTGTGGTGATTAATAAGCCACTCGGAATGATGATGGTTCTTCCTATTTTGAAGTGCGAGCATTTGTTACGGTCTGCAAATATGAGACAGTTAATAGCACAAGAATGTATGTTTTCATATTGTGAATATTAAGGACATTTAGTTTTAGTTGTAGTATGCATCTTTTTTAAACACTGATTATTTCTATTGTAATGTGGACTGGTGGAAAGAAAAAAGCAATATGCTCACCACTTTTTTTTTAAATTATTGCATCCTCAAAACTGATCAAAGAGCTCGTTTCTAGTGATGTGGTATTTTAGTGCATTGTATGCTTTATTTATTCACATTTACAATCTTCTGCATTTCAATAAATTCCGATACAGAAATGTATTGCACGCAGCTGTTGCTTTTCTTCACGAGATTAAACCAGCAGTTGATAAAATGGCCTTCATCCGAACCAGTTACAGCACTGAAATACTGCTTATACCTCAATGCATTAGTACATTTAATGAAGTAATGCTACCTAATATAACTGACAAGGAATATTATTCTGCACATTGAGTTCTGTGTACTTTGTGCTTCACAAATGCAGGGTTGGGTATTTCTGTAATGCAGCGTGGTGTAAACTGAATTTGAAACGGAGAAATCAGCTGTGGAGGGAGCAAATAAAATATCGAGACAGTACTCGTGTGCAAAGGAAAATGCTGAATATCTCCATTATAGAAGTGAAAGTATTAATCCAAAGTCAGAGGTGGACCCCTTAAATGTATCTAAAAAGTAAAATGCAAATTCGCTCTTGTTTTAGAGTCTGGAAACGATTGGCATTAAAGATCAACTGTACTCTGACACAATAACAAGTATTTCGCTTTCACTGTTGCTCCTTCGTAACGCCTCATCCCGCATTTTTGGTGCGTGACCCGTTTTACGTTCAAAAATGTTTCCCAAACCGGTTTTGAATTTGCAATCAAACGACCATTGTCCCCCGTCGGCTCCCGTCGGTCGGCTACGTCACGGGTGTAAGTGGCTCGCGATTGGCGTGTTTCAATCCTCGCGGGCTACTTGAACTGAGAGAAAGCGACCCTACTTCTTGTGAGTAAATGGAGCGGGGCAAGCTTCCTTGTCTTGCAGGTTGGTTTTAGGTTCCGAGCATGGCGGCGTAAAGTCAGATTTATATGTATATATTTTTTATCGTTGTGGACGTTTAACGGCCATTTGTGCACGTTTTTTAAAAAAAATATATCTGTTCTTAGCGTTGCCTTTCCAAGTGTCGTTAGCAGCTCAGCCGTTGAGTTTTCTTTGACTGTGCGAACTGTTCGTCCATCTTCCTCGGCGAGGTAGGAAGCTAGTTTTAATGCTAGCCGCGACGTAAACTGCCCGCGCCTGATGGTCTTCTAAGTCCGCCGCACTTCGCCTACAAGAACAAAGCAGCGGCACTTTAGCGGCAACCGGGCGACGAGAGGTCGGGCTTCTTTGTTGCTTGCGTTTGGGGCGGAAAGAAAGGAAAAGAAACATGTCGAACAAGGCGCAGGCGAGCGCGGCGGGCGACTATCATAACCAAGAGAACATGCTGTCAAGGCTGAGGGGCTCGCTGAAACCGAGAGCCGCTGCTGCGGAGAACCAAGAGAACCTTCCACCCAAGCAAGGCGCCAACAGAACCGTGCTGGGAGCCCTGCAGAACAACCCGCGGAGCAAAGCCCAGAGCCAGCGCGGAAACAAACAGGTGGGTCAACGTTGATAAACGGCTCCCGCTAGCGTCCGCCCGCGGTGCTGTTGTTGCTTTTTGGAGGCAAAACGCACCCGAGTTTCGCTAAGCAACCTTTAAAAGAATCTTCGCTTCTTAGTGAAGTTTCTGACAATATTAAGCGCGGGCTTTTTTTTTGCCAACTTGGGGACATAAGCGACCGAATCTATACGTTGGCGTTATCCAGTTTGTCCGCCATTTTGACAAAAGCAATAAGTGTGCTATGGTTCCAAGTTTGCCTTCATCGAGCTGGATCACATAATCGCATTTAATCCATTAGCGTGGATTAAAGCGGTTTGCAGCGAGTTACAAATGCTCCGTTTCTCGTTTAGGTTGCCAACGTTTTGTACCACATTTAAGTTTGGTCCCACTGGATTGAATATTTGCCTAAAGATTCCCCACACACAGCTTTGATTTAGTGTCACGGTGCTTTTATCACCTTTTTTAAATTTTGCTTTATAGTACAAATGCATGAGGTGTTAAAAGTCCTGCCCTGGTTTTTTTCCCCCTCCTCCCCAGGAGTCGTCGCAGCCCCTCTCCTGTAGAAATGAAGACTTCAGCAAAACCCAAGAGAAGCCCCCCTCCAAGCCGGCGCCTTTCCAGATTCACGTGGACGAGCCCGATGGCGCCTGCGCCAGGAAGCCGCAGGTCGAAGCGGTCAAAGCGAAGTCGATCCCCGAGGAGTCTCCCCTGAAAATCAACAATGCCGTGGCGCGGCTGCGGCAGCCCCTGTCCACAATTGATCTTCCGTCGGCAATGGATGTCAGCTTTGGTAGGTTTGTGGTTATTTGGCCCGTTGTGTCTTGGCCCCGGATTGCCTTTTTGTAGTTTCACTGAGATAAAAGTTCCCTGCAAGTTGATTTCCACTAAAATAATGCTTTTTGATCAGACTCTCCCATGGACATGTCTGTGGTTGAGGGTGAGGAGAAATCCGTCGACGTGAACGAGGTCCCAGAATACGCTGCCGAAATTCACACGTATCTGAGGGAAATTGAGGTGAGACACCGAGGTTACAATGGAGGGCTTTTGTGGACATTCCTGCATGTTAAGCGGGGGGGTCTGTGATTCCTAACATGGAGGTGGTGCTTCACAGGTGAAAAGCAGGCCTAAGGCGGGCTACATGAAGAAGCAACCTGACATCACCAACAGCATGAGGGCCATCCTGGTGGACTGGCTGGTGGAGGTTGGAGAAGAGTACAAGCTTCATAATGAAACGCTTTACCTGGCTGTCAACTACATCGACAGATTCCTCTCTTCAATGTCCGTCTTGCGCGGGAAGCTCCAGCTGGTTGGGACCGCTGCTATGCTGTTGGCTTCGTAAGTGTTAAAAACCACAAAGCAAGTGGCCCGAGTGTGGTGCACCTGTGTAAACCTGCCATTTTTATATCTTTCCAAATGCAGAAAATTCGAAGAGATCTACCCACCCGAGGTGGCGGAGTTTGTTTACATCACCGACGACACCTACACCAAGAAGCAAGTGTTAAGAATGGAGCATATGGTGCTTAAAGTGCTCTCCTTCGATCTGGCAGCGCCGACCATAAACCAGTTTCTCACCCAGTACTTCCTCCATCAGTCTGTTAGCAAGCAGGTGGAGAACCTGGCAATGGTGAGCGTGCAGTATTTACGTGGCTTTGTGTTGGTATGCTGATCAAATGCTGTGTATTAGAGATCTAAATCTCAAACCACAAGAATCTCTGCACCGTTTCTCACGTGTACCTCTGTCCTCTACATCCTCAGTACCTTGGGGAGCTCAGTCTGGTGGAATCTGACCCTTTCTTGAAGTACCTGCCATCCCAGACAGCTGCTGCCGCCTACACCCTGGCCAACAACACAGTGACTGGTGGATCATGGGTGAGTTTGATGACCAAGGATTCATTTCCATTTGCACTTAAATGATCCTATTCTCATGGTTATCCCCGGGGTGTTGGGTTTCTTTTTACAACACAATTGTAAGACTGGTTCCCTTGAATGGAAATTGATGTGTGCAAATTTTTTGAAAGATGACGCTACGTTTCTCCCCCAGCCCAAGTCTTTGACGGAGATGACGGGCTACAGCCTGGAGGCTTTGATGCCATGCGTCGAAGACCTGCACCAGACTTTCCTCAATGCCGCGCAGCATGCTCAGCAGTCCGTCAGGGAGAAGTACAAGTCAGCCAAGTAAGTGGCTGAGAACATTGTCCTGTCTTCAGGACTGACTAGATTTTATTTTAATATGCATCTGGTATAAATGTCTTAACTTGCACTCCCTCCCCCCACAGGTACCTTGAGGTGTCCCTCATCAATGCTCCATCTAAATTGCTGCTGAAGTGACCCCCCCTCCCACTTGTCCATGTAGAGTTATGCCCACTTAGTTTTATTTTTTTAAATGATGTGTCACAATTCCCTTAACAGGCCTGCTCTTCTTGGAGTAGAGCAAATAATTTTTTTTTAATTTTTTTTTTTTTTTTTTTTTTTTTACCAATCCTGACATTCATGCTGAGGCTACAGTCGCTCAATCAAGCTGTTAATGGTTTGGATTTTTTTTTTTTTTTTAACACCAGATGTCATCACCACTCCGAACACTGATTTGATTTGGGGTCTCTATAAATGGACTGAACATACTCAAACCCAGAAAGTTTAAAATCGTGGCTTACCACTGAGGGGTTGTGGATTTTTGCAGTTACTGCTGGTCCACCTTTTTATGAAAGGAGCAACCTACATATCTGCCTTTTAACGGGACCCAGATTAAACATCTGTCACGGAGTCAGCCGTCTCATAACACTGATGTCTGGGAAGTGAACAGCTTTCAAGGCATCTTATGCACTGTAAAATAAGGCTCTTGTAAATAAAATTCATTTAAAGTAAATGCTCATTGCCACGTTTTGTCAGGTTGGCCTCATGGGGGCAGCAGAGCACCAGTTCCTGGAAAATCAGTTGGATGAGAGAAGGCAAAACTGAATTTAAAGATGTCATGTGTTGTAGAAAGTAATAATTGAGCTAAGCCTGTGTGCATGTAATGGATTTTAGAGGCGGGGCTAGGACAAGTCTAAACTCATGGAGTTTGAAATGCTAGAATTTTTAAATGCTTTTTAGGTTATTGTCAAGAGTTCATTTACATGGCGATGGACACTAAAAATTGACAGGGCATGAAATTGCGAGCAAAACGCATTTGAAGCGGAAATGCTCGCAGTGGCGGCTGAGTGAGCCGCTACAGCTGCCAGCCCGACGACGTTTTGAATCTGGACGACGCAAATGTAAAGCAAACAACCACCCTTCCTGCTCCCGAGATGGTAAATGAAAAGGACTGACCTTCTCATTAATCAGCAATTTGTTTTTTTTTCCCTTGTGAAAGTGAAGTACAAGCAGCCAATGGCATTCACGGCTTCCCTCCCTCCTCTCCCATGATAAATGGGGAGGCTTGGCTTTGTGCGAGGAGTCTGACAGGGGAAGCGCAGCCCAGCCACAGGGAAAATTCATTTCATCTCAGGAATGAGCCGCTCAAAGACCACGCCGTCTTCCCACAGGTTTGACAACACGGGCTTCTGACTAACTGAGGGATTATATCATGGAAACTAACGGGAATTCTGTAACATAGTTTGGATACCTGTTTTGAACGATGGCGCGTGCAGCTACAGAGCAGCGGTCCGACCCCTGAGGAGGAGATCCAAGTGTGGGGAGCGAGAGCGTCTTTGAGGAGGTGGGAAGGGCGGGTGGCTGCCTGACCCCATGCCTGCCCCCAGAAAATTCCTGGTGGCGTCCACCTCGCTGCCCCTCGCGCTAGGCTGGGGATGGAACCTGAGCCTGTACCTGGGGATGCTCCTGGGTCTCTTGACGCTCATGATGCTGCTGCTCTGGATGCTCATGAAGCAGCTCGGGAACTCTGTGGGGAAATCCATGCTGCAGCCGGTCCGCTCCTTCAGACAGCCGGGCTTTGATCAGCGGTTCCAGCACGTGTTGTGAAGGATGGGACGGCTCTGCCGCATTGACTGAGGCGTCTGGGAGTGCTTGAATGTGCCTTTGCAGGTTCAAGTAAGAAAAATGACTTTAAAAGATGATTTGCTATCCACTCAGATGCTTATATTTCCTCACAAAAATAAAAGCTGTTCATGTTCTCTCTGGATGCCATTGTCTATTCTGTAACATCAGACAAGCCTTAAAGTCGAGTTTATGTATGTTCTGAGTAATCAAAACAGTTTTTCTTTTTCAACTTATGCAGGATTTTTCTCTTCATCTCGCCAGTGAATTTATGCAGCAAAGCTCAATCATCTAAATTGCAGAATAAGGCAAAAAAAAAAAAAGCTCTTGCCAAAATTAAATCTGCATCTTGATTCATGTTGACAAAAGCAAAGTGTTCGGGAGGGGGGGCAATTTGCAAGCTCTCATCTCATTGGTGGACTGGCGGGAGGGATATTGAGGATATGTCGCCAGTGAAAAATATGAAAGGATCCCAGCACGCCACTCGATTCCAAAACCCGTGCGTCCATGTCAGGATGGAAAGTAAATGAGGCCCTTGAGGCAAAAGGCTAATAACTGCAGGAGCTTGCCAGCATAGTGGTAATTTCATATGTTGCAGGTATTTTCGAGTGGCTGCCATATGCAGGAGGAACATTTGATGAACCTGATGGAACGACACTTGTCACTCAGTGTGACTTGGTGACTGTTTTTTTTTTCTCCCCATTTTTTTCTTCTTTGCAACCATCAGTGGCAAGGCTGTTTTATTGGAGCGTCTTAGAGCAATCAATGGGGCTCTCAGCCCTGAGGGGAGTGAGTTAATTACACCTCAACACCCCTCACACACACACACACACACACACACACACGCACACACACACACGCACACACACAGAGGAGCCATTGTGTGTGTGCGGGTGAGGCAGAGTGCTGTAATGGGG
>CAAKHG010031468.1:0-17367 GCA_901007715.1 Dactylopterus volitans | reverse complement strand
AAAAAAGACAACCGACAATGGCGATGCCACAGATCCTTCCGGGTGATGTGAGGGAAACTCATACTGACTGTAACAGACATAGACGGCGGCAAGCCTGCACACACCTAACGTGTACACACGTAATGTAAGACATCTGCTGCTGAGGTGGTGTCTTGCCTGTATGTGTGTGTATATACGTGAGTGTGTCTAATAAGTAGGTGGCCTGCGGGAGGGGGCGTGTTTTTTTTTTTTGCCTGGGGACGCTGGTATATGTATCTGCCTGACTTTGCAATCTCCACTTTTCTGTGACTCACTGCCCAGAAATCCACTCTGGTGGGTCTCCACACAGCCACACACACACACACACGCACGCGCGCGCGCGCACACACATACGCGCAGACAAGTGACAAATGCTGGGCTTCCACCATTATGAGCTCATTGAAAAACAGCTGCCACTCCTTCGCAGAGGTCAAACGAGGGGTGAAGCCCTCGTACGTGGAGCGGCCTGCATGTCTCCTTATCTGACTCGCATCTCCCGTCTGCGCTTGCCTGTCTGACGGGGCCTGTTATGGCTCTTGTTTCTGAGGCTTCGGCCCTCACTGCTGAGGGTTATGATAACAGTACACTCGCTTAAAGTATTACAACAACTGATGGGGATCGTAACCCAAACAACTCGGGTGATCAAACAGATTAAAAGCCTGATTTCGATGTCAAAAAAAAATTGTTAAAAAAAAAAGATAACGGGGAAAAAAAAAAAAAAAACGAACTGCATGGCAAGTGATTGGCTATACAGAGAAAAACCTGCTTCTCCCATGTTGTTGGGAGGAGCACATACACACACGTGCGCGCACACACACACACTTACGTGCACGCACGCGGAGGTAAACTTATCAAAAAGAAGGCTTCTTCCAGCGCGGCGTGGGTAAATGATAGAGCGCGGCGGGCGCGGCGGTCAGGCAGACGGCAGTGGAAGCAAGCGGAGTCAGCTGCTTTGTCATGAGAGGGAGCGATAACCACACCTCGAGGCCCATGAGGAGAACAACTGATGACTAGATGCAGATGGGGAGAATTTAAAAAAAAGAGCTCTAAGGGGCTCTTGTGCACGTCAGACTCGATGTTTGTTTGTTTTGTTTTGGGGTTTTTTTTTTTTATTTTTGAAACGGCGGAAAAAAAGCAAACACGTGCAGCCGTCATGTGAATACCTCATGTCGCCTAATTTTAGTCCAAATTTTCCTTAGAGGGGAGCGCCGCACATCGCCGTGCCCTCAGACATCCAGAGCAACGTGAGCACGTTCGAAAGTGAGCCCTTTCTGACAGCGTGCGCACGTGACCGCCTTGTGGGCCCCCGCCGTTGTCCGATGGGTCGGGTCGAAAAAAATAGGTGCCGTAACAAAAACGTATATTAAAGTTCTACTTAAAAGTGCGGTTTTGAGCAAACAGCCTTGTATCCAGGGCCTGGGCTGTGTTTTGCAGTTTTATTCTCTAAACTCTGGTATTGTCATCCGTCAGAGGCAGTTATTTTAAGCCCCAAATGCTGGGAACTCGGACGTGTGTGTGCATTGTGTGTGTGTGTGTGTGTGTGTGTGTGTGTGTGTGTGTGTGTGTGTGGTGAGGCAGGATGGATAGTAAAAACATTCGGAATCATCTGAAATCCCCTTTTGCTGTGTTATTGTCCACAAATCATCTTTTTTTTTTTTCCAATCCAACCTCTCCTTCCTGCCCACCTTTCCCCTCCCCTACACTAGACTTACGTGCAAGCCCCCACCATCACCCACACATACACCCACCACCCGACCCCCCCACCACACACACACACACACCTCCCCCCTCCTCTAATGACTCACAGTGGGATCAGACTGTCTAAGGCACCACAGTGAGGGAGTCTATGGTTTGTTGTCTCTGGCTATGATTCATAAAGCCTTTAGCATCACAAATGAACCTCGACTGGCTCGAGGTCTCCGAAAAGACTCACATCCTCACTGATGTCATGGTGGACCTCGGCAGAGGGATGATTAAGTGCGGCTGGAAGCAAAAATCAACGTACAAATTGCTTCATTACAGTGATAAAATGAGAGCCGGGGCGTCTGGGACACACAAGTGCCGTAAATGATGAATCGCGGCTCGACGCTTGAAAGAATATCGGGAGAAATTTGCCGCAGCTGTCGCGTTGCGAGGCAGCTGCGGCAAATTTGCCTCACATCTTCATTTTATCACCAAAAGAGCTGTTTGTGCTCGGCATTAAGGCAGTTTCATATCTGCAGCTCCCTCTCTTACATAACACTTTTTATGTCCAGCAACCTTAAAAAGACAAAAAAAAAAGGCATGGCGCGACTTATCGGCATGTCTCGACATTACAGATTTACCACACTTCACAGAAAACACACAATGCTTGAATTCAAAGGAATGCTGGCAGGCCTTCCTTAACTGACTCCACATCTTTGACGAAAAGACTGATGTGGAGGAGGAGGAGGAGGAGGAGGAGGAGGGACGGATAGGAACAAGCGGAAGGTTGAAATTAGAGAAGAGATGGAGGAGGCGGGAGAGGAGGTGAGAGCAGAGGAAGTGGCCGAGGATAAGATAGATGTCTGCGCAAGAAAAACGAGGGGGGAGGAGGGGGTGGATGTGAAAGAAGGGTGAGGAAGAGGAGGAGGAGGAGGAGGAGGAGGACGGGAGTCTGGAGTATGGGATAGAAGGCCAAAGTCTGGCACACTTCCTGCCCTGTGACAGGAGGAGAAAACCAAGCCTGGTCCCATGCTCTCTCCTGCCTTTTAGCCTCCTTCTCGCGGCCGCGTTCTCCCGAGCAGCAGCGAAAACCCGCGCGTATCAGCCTCATCTGAGACTGGCGTCCCCGCGAGGGGCTGCGCGATGACTTCAGGTCAGCGCAATTATCCCCATTAGGGACGATTACACTTGCTGCGTGTGCGTGCATACATTTGCTGCTGGGTTAAAAAAAAAAAACAAAAAAAAAAAAAAAACCCTGCAGTTCCAAAAAGCGTTCCTCTTTTATTTATTTTTTAAAAAATCCTCACTTATGATTGTTTTAAGCGTCGCTGCGAATGGGGTGACACGCCTTTGGCAAGCTCTCCTTTGATAAACAAGACGTGCCCTTTTTTCTTTTTTCTTTTTTTTTTTTTTTACATGAATGTAAGCATATGTGCGGAATTAAAGTAAAATTACCCCTGGCGTGTTTGAAGGAGTGATTATACTTTCAGATTAGGTATCATCTGGCATGCTGTCTCTGTTGCGGAAATGTTTTGTTTTTGTTTGTTTGGAGAAGAGAGACGGGGGGGGGGGGGGGGGGGGGGGGGGGGGGGGGGTGGGGGGGGGGGGGGGGGGGGGGGGGGGGGGGGGGGGGGGGGGAGAGCTGTGGTAGACGGATTGCTGTACATGCGATGTTTTCACCCGAGCAGCCTAGCTTTTAAGCTAGCGAAGCTGTAACTTGTTGCACCGATCAGCCATAACATTATGACCACCTGCCAAATATGATGTTGGTCCCCCTCTTTGCCCCTAAAACCAGCCCAGACCCGTCGAGGTCTGGACTCCACTGGAGCTCCGAAAGGTGTCGCTATGGTATCCGGCACCAAGATGTTATCAGCAGATCCTTTAAGTCTTGTAAGCTGTGAGGTGGAGCCTCCGTGGATCGGACATGTTTGCCCGGCACATCCCACAGATGCTGGATCGGACTGAGATCTGCGGGAACCTGGAGGCCGAGTCAACACCTTGAACTGGTTGTTGGGTTCCTCAAAACATTCCTGAACCAGTGCTGCTTTGCGGCTGGGAGCTGAAAGAGGCCGCTGCCATCAGGGAATACCGTTTCCATGGAAGGGTGGACATGGTCTGCAGCAAAGCTGAGGCAGGTGCTGCGTGTCAGAGGAACATCCGCATGGATGGCAGGACCCGAGGTTCCCCAGCAGAACATTGCCCAGAGCATCACGCTGCCTCCGCCGGCTTGCTCTCTTCCCATAGTGCATCTTGGTGCCATGTGTTCCTCAGTCAACCCACACACACATCCAGCCATCCATACCAAGAAAACGTGGTTCTTTAGACCAGGCCACCTTCTTCCACTGCTCCGTGGTCCAGTTCTGACCCAGTCGTCTAGCCGTCGCTCAAAGTCCTGGCGCCCGCCCATTGCTCTCGTGCTGCCTCATATATTCCACCCGCTGACCATGAGAACCAGAAAATCAGTGGTCATAATGTTACGGCCGATCGGCGTGCGCTAGCCTGCGCTTACGTTCTTTTTCGTGTCGCAAGTTGTCGCATCTCCGACTAATTTTTTGACCTGCGGGTTTTTCACACCGCTCTACGTTTACCGCGTTTTTGCTCTCGCGCCTGAGCGAGCTGAGCTGAGCCAGCGATTTCCCCCCCAACTGGGGCTTGGTTATGTAAGAACCGTTCTTCACGGTTCTCCGCCTCAGTTTGATTGGACGCCGGTAACTTGAACGTCTGCACGAGTCGATCCGTCTCGCTTTTTGTCCTCCTCCTTCCTGCCGCTTCTTTCCGCTAGCATCCTCGAGTCGAGAAATCTCAAGTCCGAGTCGAGTTGCCGGGTCAGCGAGTTTGCGGCGCCTCGGAACCGGACCCCCGCCAAACGCAGCCCAGTTGGAGGTTTTGCTCGCACACCGGCGGCGAACTTGCGATGACAAACCGGAGAGATGAGGGCGTTTTCCACCTGCGAGTCGGCGCCGTCGGCACGCCGGCGCCGCCGGCGCCGCCGTGCGTCGGCCCTTTTCCTGTTTACATTCCGGGATGCTGCAGCGCGGCGCTCTCATGTAAACCGGACCGCCGCACGCGTCCAGGCGGCTCCGGCGGGTTCCGCACGCGGGACCAAGCGAAGGTGCTTGGCGGAGGGAGAAGGCGCGATGAGGGTGAAAGTTACGCAGTGAAAACACGAGTACAAGTACAAAAAACTGCTGCTGCTGAAGGATGGTACTCGTTTATCTCGGCGTTCACCTGCGAACGTACCGTCTAACGCACAGTCATACTTCATGTTCTACATACTAACTACCAAATACTCATAATTCATGAACTAAAATACTGACCACCAAATACTCATAATTCATGTACTACATACTGACCACCAAGTACTCATAATTCATGTACTAAAATACTGACCATCAAGTACTCATAATTCATGTGCCACATACTGACCACTACTTACTCAAACTTCCTGTACTACATACTCAAATTTCATGTCCTACATACTGACTACCAAATAATCATAATTCATGTACTAAAATACGGACCACCAAGTACTCATAATTCATTTGCCGCATACTGTCTACTACATACTCAGACTTCATGTGCTACATACTCATATTTCATGTATTACATACTGACTACCAAATACTCATAATTCATGTGCAACATACTGACCACCAAGTACTCATAATTCATGTACTAAAATACTGACCATCAAGTACTACATACTGTCTACTACATACCTAAACTTCATGTACTGCATACGGACTACAAAACCCTCAGACTTCATGTACAGCCAATGGACTACTACATACTCAAAGTACTTCCTACTCATTCCTACCCAAACATTATATACGATGTTCTGACAACGAAAAACTCAAAACTTTATGTACCACATACTACCTACCAAACCACCTACTGGTATATCAGACTTTAACGCTTAAGTACACAGTACAACACATTTCTCACGTGAAATCACTGTAGCGTGTACATTGTACATCCATCAGGCTTGTTATTGGAAAAACGAGGGTTTTCAATCTGACCGCACGGGCGTCAGTGGGCCTCGCCTGCCCGTGACCCGTCCTTGGACCACTTTTGATAGGTCCTGACCACTGCAGGTGGTGCCGCTGAAGGGTGCCATGATACCAAGCTGATCGGCACTATTCACTTCACCTGTCCGTGCGCATGATGTCGTGGCTGATTGACGCGTAAGTAAGTAAGCGAGTAAGTGAGTAAGTAAGTAAGTAAGTTTATAAAAACTCTGTAAAGTTGCGGTTTTAGCGTGAAAATCATCCGCCTTGATGTCCGCCGTTGCTCTGCGGGGCGGTCCGACCGTGTCCGGCGAGCAATACGTGCACGCGCACTAATTCTCTCTGATCCGGTAAATATCCGGGGGATTTCCCCATGTACATAAAAAAAATCCCGCGCTTATGCCGTCGAGACAAACGGCGTACTCGACCCGACGGAAAGACGGAACACAGGCGGCGGTGAGCGGAACGTGGAACGCGGCTCCATCGCTGGTCCAACTCTGGAAACCGGGCGTGCGTTCAGACCCTCCCCAGCCTCCCCACCCCCCAATCTTGGGATCAGTTTAAGGACCTTTCAGGTGAGGGAATAAGGTTGCGCTTCCGAGTTCTCTCCCGGCAACCCCGTTCATTTCCGGCGTGGCTCCTCGTGTCCCCGAGCCGCCTCGCCTCCTAATCGAAGCGCGCCGCCGTCAGGCCATCAAACCCGGCCTGATCCCGCCAGATCTCTTGTGTTTATTTTCCCCGCCAGCTCGTCGAACAGCTGGCAGGGTCAAAGACGCCGGCGCGGCGAGAATTCCGGGAGCTCCGAAACGCGGATTTACGAGCCGGAAAAGTGAATAACGGAGAGGGTTAGCGTAAAATCAGGACAAGTCCCAGGGTTCTGCACCCTCCGGACTCATTAGGACGCGGTTCTGAATGGCTGACGGGGCCCAAATTACGCCGGAGATGTTTGCCTCAGGGCCCGGAACAGAACGAGCGAGGCAGAGCGGCGTGCGAGGCAGAGCGGCGTGCGAGGCAGAGCGGCGTGCGACGCAGAGCGGCGGCCGAGCCCCCGGTCACCGACTTATCCCAGAGGAAATAAAGCTGCAATAATAAAGCCCGCGACGGGACAAAAACCCGCAGGATTAAACGCGGCTTTTCAAGAACGGCGTTCCGAGTGCCTCCCGAGCACTTTCAAGGAACCCCCCCCCTCCCGTCAAACGGGAATTCCGGCCTCTAAACACCTTTAATGGCCACTGCAAGTACAAATGAGAAACACAAAAGCTGGGACGGTGTCACGTCGCTACGGTGACGTCATTTATCGCTGGAATCCAAATAGATTCTCCTTGATAAGTGGAAATTATTTGTTTTCCAGACTTCTCAAATCCTGCAGCACTCAATACGTTTTTTTTTTAAAATTGATCATCTTTTTATAGGCACACGCATCATTTATCTCCAGGAAGGTTTATACTGAAAGGACATAATGGTCAGTTAAACATGTAAAACTTGTAAAAAATTATATACAGTATATAAAAGCACCCCAACAAAAACCTGTTTGAGGTCACTGGGACCTACACGGATCTGCTCCAGAGCACCACATCTGCTGGCTTCTTTGACCCGGCGCCACCCCCCCGCCCCCCTTCCAGGTTTGCTGAAACTCAACCTGCTGGTGTGTGTGTGCGTGTGTGTGACCTTCAGGGATGCAGCATCAGGAGAGGCTAACCAGTCAGGGGGGGGGGGGGCCCTAATGGGCCTTCGTATTAGCTCATTTTACAATGACAACTTTAGCCCCCTTTAACCCACCATTAAAAAAAAAAAGACAGCGTCAGTGGTGAGTGGACTTATGAAAAATAAACACGACTGGATCGAGGGGCCTCGCTGGTCGATCTTTCTTCCCCCCGACCCCCTCCGGCGTCTTGGACCGCCACCGGTAACCCTGCAACTACGCAAACCAAACCGGCGTCACGCTCGCAGCGGGCGCTTAATTGCCCAAACGCCAACGCTTCAAAATGTGGTCACGCCGCCGTTTCCCTGTCATCCAATTTTCCCCCTCCCCGTAAACTGTTGAACCTGAACTGCCCAACAGAGTTCATACAGAAAAAAAAAAACGTTTCAGAACTTGAGCATTAAATTCTTATCTGGAACCCCACACGACCAACGATGTAACATGAAAACGCGGCCCGACCTTTGACCTCCCCCCCGCAGGGCTCATTCCCTTTCACAAAGAGGAACTCACACGCTCAATATAAATACATGTTTTATTGGTTTTTAACTGCAATCTGTCATTATAAAATAAACCATTAACAAAGTCATAATTACTGTAGTGAGCAGCAACTGCTGCGGGAGAATACATTCAACAGTTGCTTCTCGTGTGTCAATGCTGTTAACCTCTGACCTACAGGAATACGATTCAGGCTTTAATCGCTCAATTCATAGAAAAATATGAAGGCACAACATTTGGGAAACCTGGAATGTGTTTTTTTTTCTCTCTCTTTAGGCACTTCATGGGAAAAAGTGGTCAAAAATTAGCTTTACATCATCATCATGACTAAAAGTGCTAGTAAGTGTGCATGTTACTGTGGAAAAGGCATGGTTCCAATATCCTTTCAAAATAAGAGCTTCAAATCTGCCTTATATATAGATATATATCACTGAATAAAACTGACTCATTTACTTGGATGATCTAAAATTCGTCCCAATAGAGGAAAGGAGGAGCGGACCCACCGCTCCAGAGCCACTCTACATTCTAGGTGATGAAACGAGCTGCTGCCATGGCGATGCAGCAGGAATGCGAGGCCTGAACACACTGGAAGCGGCGGCTGGCGCCCGCCGTTGCGTGCCGGCGCCGACGTGTCGCGCAGGGGCGGGGAAAGGAGACGTAAACGGGGGGCCGCTCGAAACTTGGGGGGAACATTACTCCCATTAACTGGAGAACAACTTCAGTGGCATCGGGGCACGTGAGGGGGAACGTGGCGTCTGTATCTTAGCGTGCGTTTAGCGCGGTTTCCGAAAGGGAACCGCGGGCGACGGCCGTGCCTTTTAACGGCCGCTCGGGGCCGGCGGCCCGATTGGTTTGCCGTGGCCCCGGTTTGGCGCTCTGGCTGCCGTGGAAACGCGGCCGCTCGGTGACGCGTTTTTCAAGACGTCCAATTGCGACTTTGGAGACACTTCCAGTGTGTTTGTGCCTTCAGACTGCGACAGAACCGCCACCTGCAGTCCAACATGTGGGAAGAGCAAATAAATTAAAAAAAGAAGAAATGAAAAAAAAAAATAAGAAAAAATGCTAAAACCTTTGTGCATTTTGTTTTAAATTAAGATTAATTTTCAAAATAAATCATGCGTTACAAAAAAAAACATGTCATTGCAGTATAATATATTAACTGTGAATAAAATAAAACAGATTCACAATCTTGCGATTAATATGGAAGATCATAATTTAACATAAAAGAAAATATATATTCTATTGTTTCATTAACCAGATAAATACAAAATAAAAATGCTTAAGATCAGCAATAAATACAATTTGATAAATAAGCAGTGACAACAAAAGCCCTTACGCTTAAGGCTTTACGGAATAAACTAAACAATAATAACATAATAATATTGAACATTGAGCGTTTCCTCTCATCAGACAGAATTGATCTACGGGGTCGTGAAACTGCTCCACTGCTGACGTCTCGATGAACAACAACAACAACAAAAAAGAATCTACAGATGAAAAGGAGGAGAATCAGCAAACGGCACCCGCCAACGCTGGCTGGCAGCCTCTTAAAGGGACAGTTCGCCCAAAATCACGCAAAACGGTGTGTGTCGGGGGGAGCGGGGGGGTCGGGTACTTCATTCTGGACTCAGCCGGGCGCAGGTTCACGTCGCGCCACTCGACGCCTGATGTCGGTACATTTGGCTGAGATGCAAACGCCGCTCGCCGCGGCGCTCGTCACGCGAAATGCAAAGATGGCCGAGGGGAGGGGAAGGCGGCTGGTGGAGTGGGGGGGGCGGCGGGGGGCAACGCGCCGTTTCCCCCGGCGAACCTCGCTGCTACCACTTCTAGATCCTGAGAAGGAAGGGTGTCGCGCTGTGCCCCGGTGATGGACTTGCAGGCTGCTCGGGGTTTTCAAGTGTGTGTGTAAAGATGTTGACGTTTGCACTGGGGCCGCCGCGCTGGCGCCATCCTTTAGGTACCCGACCCTGTTTTACGTCGGCAAACGCGCGGTCAAATTCAGTGTGTTCCCTCAAAGAGTCGCACCCGCGCTGGGCTGGTTGACTTATTCAGACTCGGCAGCTGAAAAACGCCGCGTCCCGTTCGCCGCTTGCTCTCGACCGCGTGTGCTAACGTTTGAAAATGTTGTTTGTTTTTTTTAACTGCCCTGTCGCACGAGCCCCAACTAAATTAGATTAGAAACCTTTTTTTTTTCAAATCCTAGAGTTGCACTATTTAAAAAAAAAAAAAAAAAAAAAAAGTTTCCGGTGACATTCTTCAGTTTAACTCTGCAGCAAATGAACAACTGAACACCCACGAAACAAGGCACATAGCACCAGCGTCCCAGCCTGATGAAGAGAAAACATATCACCATGGCAACGAGTGACAGGAACGGGCAGACTGGGTACGATGGGGCCTACTGTTGGCTTCACATGAATAAAACTTCCGACTGTCCTCCGACGTCCTCTTGTTCACTTAAACGGAGGTGATCCTTAAAACCTGAACACTGAGTTGTCACGAGCCTCTGCGAGGTGTGAAGGTTGTGGCACGGGCGACGACGACGACGACGACGACAACGGCAGCACTGCGACACGCGCGCACACACACGCACGCGCGCGCACACACACGCACACAGGCTCACTGTCACTGCTACTGCTACTGCCCATGAAGTCATGTTTTCATAATCTGATCTCTTGAGCTACATTTCACAATCGTTCACATTCATCCCACCATGGCACCGGTCGAGGGGCCCTCATCAGAGCATGATCCTGGGTCACCAAACGAGACTTGATCAGAATGACGGGGGGGGAGAGCGGAGGGGGGGTGTCGTTAAAAGTGAAAGAATCCTCGGAGGAGAGAAGGCATCCTATTTTCTGACGCGACTCAGTGGCGACACCAAAGCGAAGCAGTCTCCTGTAAACGGGTCTAAGAGGAGGCGGTGGGCGAGGGGCAGGGGTCTCCGGCTTCCTCTCTTCTCCCACGCTTCCTCCCTTCCCTTCACTCCATGCCGCAGTCGCCTTGCTCGTCTGAGACGGAGAGCCTGCTGAAGATGGGGAGGCGGCGGGACGCGTCCAGGAGGGGGGACTCGGAGCCGCTCGCGCTGCCCAGGCTGCTCTGGTAACCCTCCTGGTCAGACAGGGAGTCGGGGGGGCACGGGGGGCTCTCGGAGGCGGGTTGGAAGAAGAGGGGGGTGGTCGGCGAAGGCGGGGCCGGACCCTGAGACTCGGACACCGGCGGGGGGCCCAAGCCGGGGCCAAACAGGCTGGCGAGCTCCTGGCTGGAGTAGGTGAAGGGGTTGCTCTGCCACTCCGTCAGGTCCTCGGTGGAGAAGATGGGCGGGGGCGTGACGGAGGTGGGGCTGTCCTGCGAGCCGCCGGCGCTCGGGAAGCCGGCGAAGCTGAAGCTGTGCTGCAGCCGGGGGCGGTCCATCTTGTTGAAGGCGGAGAGGGGCGGGGGCCCGCGGCGCTCCTCGGCGTTGTGGATGAAGTGGCAGCGGGGGCCGTACGGGCAGAAGCCGATGGTGTGGAAGGTGCGGCACAGCTCCGTCTTGTACTTGGGGTGGCGGCTCAGGCTGCGCAGCTCGTGCATGCCGTGCGCAAACTGGCACTTGTCGCCGTACTTGCAGGTGCCGTTCTCCTCGAAGGGCCGGCACAGCTCCGTCTTGTAGCGGCTGGAGTTGACCTGGCCGCCGCCGCCGCCCACACACGCCGGGCTGCCCAGCCGCAGCCTGTCGGCCAGCTCCGAGTACGACCGCTCGCGGAATCGGTTCTCCTTGTTGTTGCCGCTGCCGCCGCCGCCCAGCAACGCGGCGGGTTCGGCCTTCAGGCTGTTGACGAACTGGTTCTGATTGAACTTTGCGCTGGGGAGGCTGACTGTGTGGCGGCGCTGGAACAGACCTCCTACAGAGGGGGCCCCCACCACCTTCCTGTCCAGCAGGGACCCAGTGGGGGTGCAGGAGGAGAGGCTGTCGCCAGAGCACGGGGCAGATGTGATGTGAGGTCCTCCAAGACTGTTGTGGTTGTTGCTGTAGGCCAACATCTTGTTCTTTAGAGAGGAAAAAAAAAGGAACAAGAAGATTCAAGTTAGATAAAACTGACAAGCGCATCAACTCATACTCGGCGACTTTTGAAGGGCTGCTGTGATTAGTCACCACCAACCTAATTTATCAAAAGACATTTATTTGCTTCACGTTGGAGCCATCTGACCAGCATTTTGGCACTTTTAAGCATGGAAACCTTGACATGCAGCTCTTAAAATGACCTTTTTTTGAGGAAATTTATTCATTTGTATTAAGTCAACAAAATTGGAGCCGACTGCAAAAGCAGTCGCCAGTGGCGACGGTCGATTCGTGTCCATCAACCATCTGAGTCATTCACCCATTTTATACCTTAAATGTCTCATTCATAGCCCCGAGGTCAGGAACCGATCTCTGGAGATCACGCTCTGGTCCTCCGTGTTATTAGGTACACCTATTCCACTGCACCTTAACGCGCAATCGCAGAGCAGCAGCAGCTCAATGCACGTAAACATGGTCAAGATGATCAAACTGAGCATCAGAAAGGAGAAAGAAAGGAGGCTTAAGTAACTTGAAACGTGAGATGGTTGCTGGTGCTGGACGGGCTGGTCTGAGCATTGCTAGACTTATATTATCTACTGGAGTTTTCGCACACAACCATCTCTGGGGTTTGCAGAGGATGATCCCGAAAAGGAGAAGATATCCAGTGATGGTCAGTTCTCTGGGATCCTTGCAGATGCCAGGAGGTGAGTGGCCAGACAAGTTAATCAAGCATCTCGTTGAGCCCAAAACCGCCCGACCTCCAAGAAGACTGGCTGCAGCAGCAGAAGTTAGGCGATTAAGTGGCCGGTGAGTGTATGTCAAGTTTTATACCACAAGGGGGCGTACTTCACCTTTGCAGCTCAGTAAAATAAAAAAAAAACCACCACAGAGGAAGAAGGGGGTCAGTGGTAGGGCAAGAAGAGGAGAGCAAAAAAGGCCTGCTTGGAGCGTTGCAACGTAAAAGAGAACAGCGCTCGCTGTAAATGTTGCAACGTGTTAAAAGACAACTCGAGCACGTCGGCGGCGCCGCATCACGTGAAAGGTCATCGCCGAACGCTCGCGGCGCAGTCTGAAAGCGGAACTCCCGTCCACCCGTCGGATCATCGCGTCAGCTTTTGTTGTTGTCGAGTCGAAGCAGCGCTTCAAGAAAATGCAGGAAATTCGCAACCGTTTTCAAATCGCAGTTCCTGATTCTATTTGCGGGCGAGTAAAGTCACAACCAGACACGTCACATCAAACGGCGTCACTGGATAAACTGTCGATAAAACGCGCGTCTATTCTGGGATACTTAAATATGCTCAACTGAAATCAAACTAGAGTTTGGCAATGTCGGGACGAAGCACAATGTCTCAGCAGTTTCCAAAACATCGACTTCAACAAGGGGACAGAGAACGTGCACGTCTTTGCTTACGAATGAGCAACTTTTGTTAGAGCAAATTTGCTAGAATTTTTTTTTTTGCGCAAAGTGTTTTTTTTTTACTTACTTTTTTAGTCAAGAGCTCAAGAGTTACTCAGCAACTGCAATAGACAAGACATAGCACTGGAAAAATCTCAGTGCTGAATAGAACTGTTGAGAAATGCTGGAAATGGCTAAATTAAAGAGCTAGAAAAGGTGAAAAAAAAAGCTGAAACGGGGGATCAATGTCCCTGAAGAGCTGAATACTTTTAAGGCCCACAAAAAAAAAGAAAAGAAAAGAAAAAAAAGCTCAAAAGCAAAATCCAATCTGAGTTCTTCCAAGCATAAACGTCTGCTGTCATACAGCCGCGGCTTCAAAGCGAGTATGCAATGATGCTGTCATACAGGCGGCCTTCGCGTCGGCTGCATCAAAGCAGAAGTAGCTGTCAAAAAGTCTTTTCATCAGCAAATGTCTCATTTCCAAAAATGAATAATAACAAAAAAAAAAGGTTGGAAAAAAGTTTCAAGGTTCCCACCGTGATTGGGAGGCTGGGGTGAGTTGTTTATGTAGCTTAGGAGTAAGCACGGGTCATTAGTCAGCTAAAAACATATGGAAGAAATTGCTTTGTCTGCAGAAAATATGAGTGCTGACTGGAGTTATTAAAGCATTGCTGAAGATTGTGAAATTAATGCCTTAATAATAAAGGTTAGTGGGGGGAAAAAAAGCAACTCCAAAACCACAAACAACCCCCCTCCCCCTCCTCCTCTAAACTTGTGCTTCTACAAGCGTACACAAAACGACAAAAACCCAAACACGGGATTTAGTCCTAGTACACAATCTCGCCTCGCTTTCACGCCACGGCTGTGTGACATCATTCAGTCTATCAAAGCACGGTCGCCATGGCGATGGGGCTATCAAAGCACAATCAGCTGACATCGGAGCATGTCAATCATTTCGGTAGAAAATGCTGAAAAAAGAAAATTGAGCGTGTTGTTATATTTATGGTAATAAAAAAACAAACAAAAAAAAGGACGCAAACTGACCCGACTCGAAAACAGCCGAGCTCCGACTGTCGCTTGGGAGCGTGCGGACGCGACTCGCGCACAAGCTCGCAACTTACGCACAAGTTCGCAACTTACGCCGAAACTGGGCAGCAACGCGCCCGGGAGGGGGGGACGCAACTCGGCGCCAACCAAAAAAAAAAAACAACAACCCCCCTCGTTAAGCCAGGTGTTGCAACTTAATGACTTTACGGGTTTACAACGACCACGACCTTTAAACAACTACCCAAAGTTCACACACACACACACACACACACACACACACACTGACCGCATAAGGCTCACCAAAAAAAAAAAAAAAAAGTAGGTTAGATAACGCCGAGCGATTCTGCGTTAAGCCTGCGCTGCCCAAACTAGTCCCGGAGTGTGTGTGTGTGTGTGTGTGTTTTGACACGCTGCTCGCTAGCTCACGCTGCTCGGGCTTCGCGTCCACGGCGCCAGCGTTAGCATTCGCCGCCGCGCTTTGCTGTCGTGCACGTTGTTGTTTTTTTGTTTTTTTTTAAACTACGCTACTTTGCGCCAATTGTAACCACTTTGCTAAAAGCGTCCGAGTGTATTTTTTTTAATAAGTCGCCGGGGTACGAAAGCAGCACGGTTCGCCCCCCCCCTGCGTTATGTAAGTCGCCAGCCCCGAAAAACTAACCGTCGAACTTTCAATCAGAAAAGTGGCGACGGCTAACGTTAGCATGCTAGCTTCCAGCGGGGGAAGCGCGCGGGCAACGCTCGCCCTCCCTTCCCCGCCTCCTCGACCGCGCGACCGCCGTTTACCTTGTTCGAGACTTCACTGCACTCGAGGAAGGGTGAAATAATCGTCGCCGTCATGTTCGTGGGTGAGGTTCGAGGAGATGAGCCGCTGGTGGCCGTTCGCTGTACTCCAGGTTCCCGTGTTTCCTGCCCCGCAGAGAGCCCCCTCTGTCGTGCCGCGGTGCTGCGCAGTTCCTTTTCAGCAGACAGCCCTCGAGCATGACTGCGCAGTGGGCGGCCTTCCGGCTGACGGGCGCAGACGCGCGGCCGCGGGGGCAACAGCGCCCCCGCAGGAAAACACGCGGAACTGCACCTCAAAACATGCATATACGTCCCTACAACACAGTATTCTATTTAAAAAAAAACAAAAAAAAAAAAAATCACCTGTCTTCACTTTGAATCTTACACTCCAATAACATAAGTATTTGTTTTCTATTTATTTTCTATTTTACATTTTCTTGTATAGTTTTTACACTGTGTTTTGCACTGGAACTGAAGCTGCTTTTAATCTCATTGTACCTGTGTATAGTGACAATAAAAGGCATTCTATTCTATTCTATTCTATTCTATTCTATTAAATTCCAGATAGGTGGGAGCGGTTTACCTTAATCCTGCTTGCCGCCAACTTATTTATCTCCTACCTATTTTGAGTGCAGCTCAAAAAAAACAAAAAAACATTTTTATGCCGGTGAGCCATGATTGGAGGCATCGTTATGTTTTCAGGTTGTCCGTCAGCTTGTAGGTCAAAGGTCACCCGCATCGTTCTAATCAACGACAGGAGGAAATTTTTTTCACATCCGGCACCAATATCAACTCTTAATGCATTTGAAATTATTCATTCAAAGACTTTGCAACGTATTTTATTTACAGCAATGGATGTAAAGTGCAACTCCACTGGTTGCTGCAGGAGTGCAACCAGTGGGGCGGCAGTTCTGGTTTCACTCGGCGGTTTGAGCAGCTGCTTTCATGTCTTGCTCAACGCCGGACGGCGTTTGTTGAGTTTGGAAAGCTTCTGCATTTACTCAGGCGCCCGATGAGATACTGGGAACGGTCACCTGGTTCATGACGTCGCGCGCTCAGGCCACAGCTGCTCCGGGTCAATTTTATTCAACTCCAAAGGAGGCTGGCAGGCCCGCGGCCCTGAGATCGCCTCACAGGTGACTAGCAAGCGACTGCCCGAACCGACACGTCATCATTCATTCATTCGTGAGCGCCTAAACTCTCATGGGTCTTTGTGTCAGGCAAAATGCTTCACCGACTCGCTGAAGCGGCGGCGCAGTAACTCTTTTACACGCTGGATAATATCTCAATTTATTGATCTAAACGTTCTCTGGCCCTTCCCTCATATTTCCTACTGTATCTCATTTCGCTCTTTTTCCAAGGGAACATTATTAAGCTTAAAGTCTATACTTTTTTTTTTTTTTTTTAATTTATGCTCAAGCCATATTTCACACCGCCCAAAAAGGCAGACGTATAAATAAATTCCTCAGGGTTTTTTTTTTTTTTTTTCCCGTGACATAAATTTCCTCTCCGCAAATCCGCACCGTCTGCAACAGATCATTTGTTTTTGTAAAATAGGCCCGTAATAAACGCTCATATGGCGAAGCCTCAGTCATCCACGTAGCCCGATACTGCGCCTGCCAACGAAATCGGCCTATTTTAAGAACTGTCACGGACTCGCCGAAGTAGCTGGTCCCCGTGGGGGGCCTGAAACTCTGATTTACTGTCGCCCAAATTGCCATCAGCATTTGCATCCGACCATAAACATGCGCTATAACATGCTGCTGTAGACACACACACACACACACACACACCATCTTCGCGCAGAATCATATCAGTCTCACTGTGTGTTTTATTCTTGTCGCTGGCCAGAGATCCCCATGTTCGTTTCGACTCTCTCCCTCCGTCTCCCTCGTGTTTTTCTTCTCCGTATCATCTTCGCTCTGCGGGTTTTTCGCTGGCTGAAGCCGTTGTCATGGCCGTATATGAGAGGCTGCCATAGTTTTGGTAACCGCCCTCATTAAATGGCCAGTATTTTGGGTTACGCCTGGATGGAGTTATTGCATTCATTTGGGTTATGATCTCTCGCAGGGCAGTTTGTTTCTATCAGTCTCTCCACAACTTAATAATTCTGGTTGTTCTGGGATTTCTTTCAGCAGTTTGCCTCAGACCGCAGCCGCCCGCCGCCCCCACCTCCCTCACTCCCACCCACTCCCCCTCCTTC
>CAAKHG010031463.1:0-12204 GCA_901007715.1 Dactylopterus volitans | reverse complement strand
GCGGTAGAAACGCTTACTAGATCCAGGGATTACTATTCTAATGTGGAACGTATCGTACTGAGCTGCTTGGTGGAGACGCGGCTTGATTCCGCCGGTCACTCGGAACGTGACGAGCTTCCTAATAACCCTTTGGAGAGTTCATAGGTTCCCCTGAACTGTGTCGCCATGCAAACGTTTCACATGTAAAAGCAGCGAGTACATGAGTCACGAGCTGGATGTGATGTGTGTCTGCCTGCAGGGTGACCATGGTGCTGACAGGGAAGCGTTCCGAGAAGGGTCCCGCCTGCTGGAAGAGGAGGGTGAAGTCCGAGTACATGAGGCTGCGGCAGCTCAAACGCTTCCGGCGAGCCGATGAGGTCAAGGTGCGTCCACGCCCGGCGGGCGAGGCCGGCCGCCGCACACGCTTCACCGCGGCCGGCGGCGTTATGGACGTCGTTCCTTCGGTGCGCACGGACGTCGTCGTCATAGCGCTTCGTCCTCCCGTTTGCACGCCGCCGCCGGCCAAAGCTGCTCTGGCTCCTCCCACAGAAGTAAAAGCTCAGCAGCAGCAGTTACAGATGTTTAGAAGAGTTCCGCCAGAGTCGCTGCAGAAGCTTTTAGTTTTCTAACTTTCTCTCACAAGATCTTCATCACCTGATGGAATTGCTTTCTTCTGGAATTAAAGGTGCAGATGTCCATTTGGTGAGCACTTAAGGTGCTTTTGCACTACATGGTACCAGCTCTACCCTACTCTACTCTACTGTTACCATACTCTTACCAGGTAACACTCTTTTAGTAGCTGGTCTCCTGAGCTTCCAAAGAAGGCCGACCAGGTACTCTAGGGTACTGAAAAGTGACACTGCAGACCCCTGATTGGTCAGAGAATCGTCACGTCAGAGTAGAGTAGAATAGAGCCGGTACCATGTAGTGGAAAAGTATCAGTGGGGGCTTCTCATCCATGTTTGCTTCAGAGCTACAGGCCAGACTCATCCTGACTGTGCGTTCAGTGATGGTGAAGCCGGTGTAGAGGAGGCGGAGCCTGCGCGTGCCTTGTCTGTGCTATTGCTATTGACATTTTATATGTTACAACGTCGGATCAGTACCTGCTTCATGTCGGTGCCCGTTTGTATAGAACAGATGTGAACCAAGCTCTTGATAGATCATCAGGCCCGACGTCATCTGACCTTTCAGAGCATGTTCAACACCAACCGCCAGAAGATCATGGAGCGGACCGACATTCTGAACCAGGAGTGGAAGACCAGGCGGATCCAGCCTGTTCACATCATGACGTCCGTCGGCTCCCTGCGAGGAACGCGAGAGGTCCGTTAGCCCCAGCTTCACACACGGAACTTTTTAAAAGTCTCCAAAATCCCAAAATGTGTTTATAAATGTACCCTGCTAAAACGCGCAGGCCAAATACAGATGGTCGGTTCTCACTGCCACGGGCATGATGGGTCTCTGAAGATGATACCATCTGCTGCCGCCACTGTTCCGTGGCTTTAATGTAGGCGTTCGATGCTAATGCTGCCAAAGCGCCGCATGGTGAAGAAGATGGCGTTGGTCTTCTAGCTAACGTTCTATGTTCCTTTTTCTACTTCTGAAATGATGCAACGTTGACATGTGCTCGAGTTGTATGTTTCAGTATATGTCACGCACCGCGTCTGACTTCTTCTTCTGTGGTGCCACTAGTTTATCTAAGCTGCAGAGGGGAAGTCCTCCTGTGGTGTAAAAGTTAATATATAGAATGTGTGGAGAAGTTGTAACTTTTTAAAGTTTTAGTACATTTTGTGATGTTAGCAACATCAGAACAGTATTTCATCTGACTGTCCTTTTGATGATGGAGGCTGCGTTACCGTGGTGACAGTACGCGTTGTCCTCTGCAGTGCACGGTGGACAGCGGCTTCTCCGAGTTCCCGAGGCAGGTCATCCCCCTCAAGACTCTGAACGCCGTGGCCTCTGTGCCGGTCATGTACTCGTGGTCGCCGCTGCAGCAGAACTTCATGGTACGTGTGTGCGTGCGTGTAAAACCGTGTACCTCATTTCTGTGCGTAGTGGATGGACGCTTGTAAACGCACCGCTCTCATTGGTCAGGTGGAGGATGAGACGGTGCTTCATAACATCCCCTACATGGGAGACGAGATCCTGGACCAGGATGGGACCTTCATAGAGGAGCTCATCAAGAACTACGATGGCAAAGTGCATGGAGACCGAGGTGAGGACATCTGAGGTCTTTACATCAGAAGACTGTTGGATCAGCAGAGCACCGAATCCACTGAGTCTCACAACTTGATCTTGACTCCCAAATATGACTCTTTTCTCCACTGAAATTCACCCAGCTGCTGGTTTTTCCCGCTCACGTTTGAAACACGACGGCTTTTTCTCTGCAATGTCACAGACCCAGAAAGAATTTCTGCAACTTTTTGTGTTTTTTTCTGGTTTTGTAGTATATTGTGACTTCATCTTAACACTGTTTAAAACGCACACATGTTTTGTGTTTTCCACCAGGAGGCTGGTAAGAAGTCCGGTTATGAAACTAATTTGGTTAAATCATGCGAATCCTGACTTGGAAAGGTAACGACGCTGCCGTTTCCTCCTCTGCATGTCCTGCTTTGCAGAATGTGGCTTCATCAACGACGAGATCTTCGTGGAGCTGGTCAGCGCTCTGGCGCAATACAGCGACAACGAGGACGACGAGGACGAGGAAGACCAGGAGTTCAAGGTGGACAAGATGGAGATGTGTGACGGCAAGGAGCACCCGGACGACGCCCACAAGGACGGACTCGTCAACAACCAGGGTGAGAACCTCGATGGGCCGCGCTCGTCTTTGGTGGTGGAGGGTTTGGCTCAGTGCAGTTAATGACCGAGTCCTGATAAAGGTGCAGAACCGATAAGACTGAAGCACCATGAAGTTGTGGATCATGGTGGAAGAATGTTTGAGAGACGGAACTGTGATTGGTTTTTCTGATCTTAATGATTCCAGTTACATTTCTGAAGAGCTGAATGCAATGCCGGCTGTAACGGGCTGACGTTTATTCATTAAAGTTATTGGCAGGGGGGAAACATTGTGTTGAGGAGAACGTCGGCCGCAGGATGTGGTAACACCATGGGGGTGTCATGGAATAAAGCAGGTGTAATGGTCTGAATGATGGACCACAGATCGCAAAGCTCTAATGTTATAAGTATGTTGTTCAAACCATTTTTGTCCCTCGCGGGTTTCCTTCTGAGGTCCCTGCTGCCTCCAAAGCTTCTGATTCTTCTTACAACCTTGTTCGTTAAATCCTGGTTTCAAGTCTTAACGGGTTTGCTGAAGGTTGCCTAGTTACGGACCTGTCTGTCTGTCTGTCTGTCTGTCTGTCTGTCTTCAGGCCGAACCACTAGTGACGCCTCCAAGAAGTTTCCCTCCGACAAGATTTTTGAAGCCATCTCCTCCATGTTCCCTGACAAGGGTTCCACCGAGGAGCTGAAAGAGAAGTGGGTTCTTTGTATGTGCGACTTTACATGCAACACTCAGCCGGCTTAGCAGGACTCGGGCTTTGTCAGGTGACGTTCAGCGATCGATCGCCAGCCCACGATGGGTCTCGTTTACTGGATTTCTCCGATAGGGACCAGGCCTCTACTAGAGGCTGGTTTTTATTTCGGTAAGAATTTTTGATATTTGCCACAAAATGGCTTCCAAATTGCGACAGAGAGCGAGCGGCGTGGAGCGCGGTTCCACCAGGCCTGCGCCCGAGGGCGGCTCTTATTTTACACCCGGCTTTCATATGATCCGCTATATTTGGTTCTGTCGTATTTATCCACATGAGCAGTGTGATGTCAGCGACGGTGAACAACAGCACGAGGGGCTCGCCGGGGCGCCGCCGCCAAAACCGTCGGAAAACAAACGCGACCAACCTGAAGAGAAGCCAACGAAGGCAAAGAGGCTAGCGCGGCGCCGGCAGCCTGGACCCGCGCCACCCTCATCACACACATGTTGGACTTCTTGGTTTTTCCTCACACGTGTTGCTCTGTTTTATATTCCATTTTTTAATTTTATATTAGTAAAACACGTGAAAGTAGACCGCTTTCATACGTAGATCTTATTGAAGAGTCAATCGGTCCAGTAACCTTTGAGATGAGCCGCTTTCCCACCGCCGGAACGCTTGTCGTTTCCTCAGGAGTTTGGAAACCCTCGCGGCGTTTCCTCCGATGTTACCTGGGAAAACACTTCCCCTCAACCCCAAACTGTCCCTGCAAAGAGTCGCTAGCAGGGCGCTAGTTTCTTTTCGGATTCCCCTTCCCGCTTTTAACATTACACACTTCCTTTCACCCGCCATGTTTAAGTCCACGTGTGCGGCTGCAAATTTATAAATCTTCGCTTGCCTTTGCAAATGACACCTGCCAGCTTTCCGTGCTGATGTCATGGTTTTTATTTGATGTGGTAATCAGAATCAGTTTTATTGGCCAAGTCTGTAGGATGCAAACAAGGAGTTTGACTGGGTTCATCTGCTCTCATGCACCAGGAACAACAACACACACACACACACACACACCAGTGGCACAGATGAAATGCAACGAGTGATACCACAAATACACAGTTAAATACAGTAAAGGTAAAATAAATAGCCCTCCCGTTTTATTGCTTCTATTTACAGTAGAGCTTTGGGTGGGAGTGAGTGCAAATAGTGCGCGTGCAGCTGTGCAGTGCTGCTAACGGTGCAATGGATTGTTATGAGGTGCATATGTGAGGAGGTACAAGTGTTTATGAGGCAGCGGAAGAGATCAGCAGAGCGGCTGCCGGGGGGAGAAACCGTAGAAAACACGGGCAGCAGCGGAGCTGTGCCGCTTGTACGTCGACGGGGGGTCGCTGGTCCCCGTTTGTGGCCTCATTGTGCTACATATCGGACTGCAGGTGTAGTGCAGCACCACTCCCCCACATGTCATGAGCCTGATATGAGGAGATTTCCCAGAAGTTTGGGGTGCAGTGGGAACGCAGACCACACCCACTTACAAGTTCCCGGAAATGTTGGTGGGAAAAGGCTCAAAGTGTTTATGTAACATGACCGGATGAGCTGCTCTGTGACCAATGACCTCGTCACGTTCAAATCGTCTCCGTTAATCTCTCCGGTTAGAAACTGGTCCACTTGTAGCGGGCCGGCCGGTCGAGTGCTGGACCCGGATCGCTCAACGGTGCCTTTCTCGTTTGCTGCGCCTGTCAGGTACAAAGAGCTGACGGAGCAGCAGCTGCCCGGCGCCCTGCCGCCCGAGTGCACGCCCAACATCGACGGCCCCAACGCCCGCTCGGTGCAGCGCGAGCAGAGCCTGCACTCCTTCCACACGCTGTTCTGCAGGCGCTGCTTCAAGTACGACTGCTTCCTCCACCGTGAGTCCACCGCGTCCCGCCCAGGCTGCAGCCTGCAATGGGAATGTCCAGAGTAACTCCCAGAGTAACGCAGCACCAGCGCGGTGGGAGCCTGCACACTATGAATGTGCATTTGAAGTTTATTTTATTTATTTATTTAAAAAACAACAACCCGTCACTCAGTAATGAGATGAATACATATCAGTAAATAGGTTTTTAATCCAGAAGCAGAAAGTCCCATCACATGCTTTGTGCTTGTGAACCTTTTAACAGTTTTGTCCTCTTCTAGCGTTCCACGCAACTCCAAACACCTATAAGCGCAAGAACTTGGAGAACTTGGTTGACAGTAAACCTTGTGGCATCGACTGCTACATGTACCTGGTGCAGGTGAGCTGGCTCGTACTCGCGGGCGCTTGTCATTTACGAGTTTGACGGGAGGTCGGCCGCTTGTTTCTGGGTTTGTCCTCGTGCACCGGAAAACGGCAGGCGGGTGAAGGCGCGGTGGCTGAGTGACTGACGGCGGGTCTTGTGTTTGCCAGGATGGGATGGTGAGGGAGTACCCTGCAGGGGTGGTCGCGGAGCGGGCAAAGACGCCCTCCAAACGCACGGTGGGCCGGCGCCGCGGCCGACTGCCAAACAGCAACAGCCGGCCCAGTACGCCGACGGTCTCCTCGGAAACCAAAGACACAGACAGCGAGCGCGAAGGCAGCAAAGACGACGACCGAGACAATGACAAGGACGACGACGACAAGAAGGACGACAACACCAGCAGCTCAGGTAACTCCTCACACGCGGGGCTCCTCCGCCATGGGAAAGGCTCCGAGCTCCAGTAGCCACCTGCACAGCGCTCCTTCCCGTTCTTGCCGGCGCTGTGGGGTCTTCAGCTGGTAGCCACCTTTTGAAGAAGTTCTGCCCCCTTTTTCCCCCTGAACATCTGTGTTAAAGCCAAATATGGTCACCGGCCTGGCAGAGGTCCACCACAGGAAGTTGTGGTGATCTCATGTGGAAACTCCAACTTTTGGTCCAGATCAAAGCTGAGGCTCCACTACGGGTTTTCGGACGGGCCACTTCTTCTGGTTGGTGTTCTGTGTCCCAGCTGCCCCAGCAGCCGAGGTGAACTGGTGGCACCAGTTTGGCATGTGGCTGTGGTCCATCTTCCCCAGATGTCATGACAGAGGAGGCCATGTGTTTGTCTGAGAGATCGGCTCTAGTCGGACCTTTTCCCCATCAGCCAAGAAGGTGTCATCATTCCTGGTTCCTTTGTGGATTGATGGGCCGGTTTAATTCTCATCCTGACCCGGATGAAGACCTCTAGCACTCCTCTCAGGACCCTGCTTGTTCCGTGATATTGTCCATGTAGGTTCGCAGGGCTGGGAGACGTCATCCTGACTAGGATCTCACGCCTCGGACCATCTTCCAACGATAAAGATACTTTAAAGGCTGCTGTGAAGAGGAAGGCTGAGATTGAACAACCAACGTCGATACTCCCTTTTCTAGCTGCTGCCTACTAGTTGCAGCTTTTGGGGTTGTGTAGCAATCAGAAGATTCAGAAGTAGGTGGACACCAGTTTTTCGATGCAGGTGGGTATCTGGAGAAAGTTGAGGGCAAAGGACCACTGAGGAACGGCCAGCCGGTTCCATGTCACAGCTCAAACACCACGGCAACACCGAGCACATCAACAAGACACACAGCGCTTCTACTCCATCACCGAGGTCTCTGTCAGGCAAAGACCAGGGTTTGAGGATGTGCTGCTCAAGCTTGCCCGAAGAACCACAAAGTATTAGACAACGTTGAGGACAGCAGACGCGCTGGTCGGCCGAAGAACCTTCGTGCAGTAGCTGAAAGATGCATCCTGCTGCCTTCCCTTTTGAAATAGGAAGATGTCCAACGGTGCCATCAACTCCACTGGCAAAAACCAGTGAGACCCAGGTACACCCATCTACTGTCCAGACAAGTCTGACCAGAAGTGGTCAGAAGCCTCCAGGATGGAAGCAGGACCAAGCAACTCAACGATACTCGGAATCATAGGAACTGGGTGCAGAAAACTGGCAGCAGGAGCTCTGGACAGATGAAATAATTGGCTGCAGTAGAAGGTGGTTTGTGGGCCGAAGGGCAGCAGAGGGGTTCAGGGGTGGTCTACAGGCAGCAGGCCTGCATGGTGGAGGGTCCTCGCAAGTTTGGGGCTGCAGTTCTGGAAAAGGTCAGGACTGATGGTGTCCTGCTGAAAGACGCAAGCAGATGCTGATCCACCGTGGTGTGCCCTCATCGAGGCGTCTGATTGGCCACAGATTTATTGAGCAGCAGGACAGTGACCCACAGCATCCACAGCTTAGCTGCCCAGTTTCTTCAAGAACTGTGTGCAATTGGACCCAGAAGAAAGGGCACTGGTTTATCGATTTGATACAGATGTTTCTGATGTTCTGATGTTCCGTTTGCATTTTATTAATCGACTGAAATGAAACGAGCGCTTCTATTGGTGACAGGATTCTTACTTCACAGCATTTTTTCACACCTGCCTGAAACGTTTTGGCTCAGTTCTGTAAATGCTGAAGTAGATCTTGAGTTATGTTCATAAAGGTCTTGGGTTCTCTGCATCACAGGCAGAGATGTGCTGGTTCCGCTCTCATTAAGATGGTTCTGGTTTTGGTCTGCAGAGGGGAACTCGCGGTGTCAGACGCCGGTGAAGATGAAGGTGACCAGCGAGGCGGTGGACTGGAGCGGCGCCGAGGCCTCGCTGTTCAGGGTTCTTATCGGGACCTACTACGACAACTACTGCGCCATCGCACGGCTCATCGGCACCAAGAGCTGCAGACAGGTGATGGGCGGAGCCTCTGAGCACAGTTCAGGGGCCGGTCTGGTCAAAGGGAGAACTTCGTAACTGCAGTTTATCCATGTAGATGATCTGCAACCACAGTGTCGGTCGGTCGGTCGGTCGGTCGGGTGTTCCGGCGTCCTCAGACGAGCCTCTCGCCTCCCGCAGGTTTACGAGTTCAGGGTGAAGGAGTCGAGCATCATCGCTCGCGCTCCCGCTGAGGACGAGGACACGCCCCCCAGGAAGAAGAAGAGGAAGCACCGACTGTGGGCCACTCACTGCAGGAAGATCCAGCTGAAGAAAGGTCAGAGGTCACGTAGGACGCGGTGAAGCCCAGGTCGCCGTCGTGTTAGCAGCAGCAGCAGCTAACTGAGGACCAGTAAATGGAGATGTAGCTGATTAGCTTGCGATTGCAGTGACTATTGAACCGGATGTTCCATGTTAGCTATTTGATGGAGGAGTCTGAGTTAGCTAGCTAGCTAGTTAGCTAGTTATCTAGCTAGTTAGTTAGCTAGCATTGCTAGCACCGTATTGTAACATCGACTGCTCCCCGACGGAAGTCTTAAGGGCACAAACACCAGTTCCAGGTCTGAGACAGAGAACCCTGCTGTGGTCTCCTCAGGAAAAGTCTCACAGATAGATCAAGTAGATGTTTAGGTATGAAGTGAAGGATTGTGGGTGTTTGACCTGCCTGCGTTAACTCCGCCCTCCTCCAGACGGCTCGTCCAATCACGTGTACAATTACCAGCCGTGTGACCACCCGCGGCAGCCGTGCGACTCCTCCTGTCCCTGCGTCACCGCTCAGAACTTCTGCGAGAAATTTTGCCAGTGCAGCTCGGAGTGTAAGAACACACACGCACGTGCGCACGCACACACACACACACACACACACACACACACACACACACACACACACAGCTGTAGCTAACAAACATCACTGTTAAAGTTAAACAATGTCATGATAGCAGCTATGCTACATTGCTTGTCACAATACTACTGCTATAGTACTATTAGTACTATGACTGCTGACACTACCACTACTACTACTACTACTACTACTACTACTACTACCACCACCACCACTGCTGCTGCGTCTTCTTCTGAAACGCAGCTGCCGTCGGCTTCAGCTCGTTCTCCAGCGTGTTCTCCATCGTGTTCTCCAGGGTTCCTTCCGTTTGTCTGATGTTGTGAACTTTCCGCTCTTGTGCATGCAGGTCAGAACCGGTTCCCGGGTTGCCGGTGCAAAGCCCAGTGCAACACCAAGCAGTGCCCCTGCTACCTGGCAGTGAGGGAGTGTGACCCCGACCTCTGCCTGACCTGCGGCGCCGCGGACCACTGGGACAGCAAGAACGTGTCCTGCAAGAACTGTTCCATCCAGAGAGGAGCCAAGAAGGTAAACCGCAAAGCTTTTGAGCAACGTCGAACCGGAACCACAGTAGGTGACCCTCCTCAGCTGATGGTGACCCTGTGCCGTCCCCCTGTGTGCAGCACCTGCTGCTGGCGCCCTCAGACGTGGCAGGATGGGGGATCTTCATCAAGGAGCCGGTCCAGAAGAACGAGTTCATCTCCGAGTACTGTGGTGAGGTAGGACCATGCTGGCCGCTGCCGCCGGGCTCAGGTGCTGCTGGTCCGGACCATCAGACGCTTGATCCTGAGGGCATCAAACGGCCCGGTCGCTGTTGGATCTGGTTCCGGGTAGAACCAGATCCAACAGCGTGTGATCAGAGGCGAACGTGGATCAGACCTGCTCGGTTTTAATCGGCCTCATGAGTCACCTGGATTCTCTGCAAAGGTGAAGCTCAGCAACAGATTTCAGGAGACAAGAAATGTGACATCTTTGACCTGCGGTCATAAAGAAACGGGAGCAGAACTGCTGCCTTTTTAATTTCTCAGAATAAAAACACGGCTGAATGAAGGCGTGCGTGCACGCGTCCGCGTGTGCAGAAACATAAATGCTAAAAAAAAAAACCCCGAGAAATGAGCACGCGTGTGCGGCAGCTAAAGTCTGGATGATGAGGCAGGAACCTGGTTCTGGTGTTTGCAGATCATCTCTCAGGATGAAGCGGACCGCCGCGGGAAAGTCTACGACAAATACATGTGCAGCTTCCTCTTCAACCTCAACAACGGTAACCAGAGCGGAAGCCTCTCCTCCAATCGGCTCGCTCAGGCCACGCCTCCTCCATGACCACACCCCCCCAACTGTGTCGATGTTTCTCCTCAGACTTCGTCGTGGATGCGACCAGGAAAGGAAACAAGATCCGCTTTGCGAACCACTCGGTCAACCCCAACTGCTATGCAAAAGGTAAGACGCCGCCGAGCGCCGCTGCTCCGCACCCGGCTGCTCCCCGCTGACGCTCCCGTCTCCTCCCGGCAGTGATGATGGTCAACGGGGATCACAGGATCGGAATATTTGCCAAGAGAGCCATTCAGACGGGGGAGGAGCTCTTCTTTGACTACAGGTCAGTGGAGACTCGGCGACCGCAGCGACCGCAGCCACCGTAGCGACCGCAGCCACCGTAGCGACCGCAGCCACCGTAGCGACCGCAGCCACCGTAGCGACCGCAGCCACCGCAGCGACCGCAGCCACCGCAGCGACCGCAGCCACCGTAGCGACCGCAGCCACCGCAGCGTTAGCATCAGCAGCACCGACGCGGCAGCGTCTACGAGCACATCGTAACCATAGCAGCGGCGTCGTAACCGGCTGTAGTAAGAGCAGTGCACTAGCGTGTGTCTGCACTAGAGATACAAAGGGGCAGAGAATTTCCCATAAATTTCCGGAAAGTTTCCATGGGAAGTGAAGCTGGAGAATTTTGGAAATATTCCAAATTGTAAACTCTTGCTATAAACTGTATGTAGCTATAATAAGCTAGCCTCTTAAATGGTCAATGAACTGAACACTAGCAGTCATCTAAGTTACCAGCTAGCTAGCTACTGTATGAGTGGATTTGTATTTAATGTTTGCAAGTTAACAGTAATACCATCATAGATCAAATATATTTACCCCATAATGTTATAAAAACCTTCCTTGACTTCCTATAACGTGCAGGCTCAACTGTGTGGCTTCACTAGTCTTGTGCTTTGGGCTCTAAAGTGTGGCCTCCAGGGTTTAAGCAGTCATCTGTGCATGTGATGGAGGCGTGCACAGTGCACGCAGGGGGCGTGGCCTCAGTAGCCCTGCAGTAAGCAGTGCTGTGTGCACGTGACTGAGGCTACTCGCATTAAATCTGCATGTTGTAACAAAGATGATGCTACAAGATATTTACCCCAACTATGTTTAAGTTCCCTGTTGAGGGCCGACCTTCAGTTTTGTAAATTTCTGTTTTAATCCCACAAATTTCCATTAATTTCCAAGGAAAGTTTCCAACTTTGAAAATTCCCAGAATTTTCACTTTGATTCTTAAGCCACCAGAATCAATGAAGCACCGATTAATAATCGGCACTTGATCGAGGTGGCGACAGTCATCTACTTCCTGCTCCTCGGTAGGCGGGTCAGGCTGGGGGTGGGTGGAGCATAAGCAGCTCATGACAGGAAGTGATGTCATCACTGTGTAGCGTTAATGATCCAGGAAGTAAAAATGAGTTGAGGTGTGTGTGTGTGTGTGTGTGGGGAAAAGCAGACATTAAGAATCACACAAACGAAAAACGTGTGCGTGTGTGGTGTGTTTGCTCCTGCTGCTGCTCACTGATTGGCTGAGTCTTCTCTGGATGCTGATTGGATGTTTCTCTCCCAGGTACAGTCAGGCAGACGCGCTGAAGTACGTCGGGATCGAGCGCGAGATGGAGATCGCCTGACCAGACGTCTACCTCCTCCTCCTCCTCCTCCACTGATGACGCCAAGGCCTTACTCTCTCTATCTCTCACACTCTCTCACTCTCTCTCTCTCACACACACACACACACTCACACACTCACTCTCTTCAGGAAATGGAGACAGAAGCTTCAGGAACGCTGGAAACGTCTGACGTCTTTTTTCCCGCCGTGACGTTTTTTAAAGAAGCTTTTCACTTTTTTTTTTTTTTTTTTTTAAACTGTCAAATCTCCTCTTCTGTGGGGCGGCGGCGGCGCCGGTGGCGCCG
>CAAKHG010031461.1:0-28731 GCA_901007715.1 Dactylopterus volitans | reverse complement strand
CACCGGACTGTGATTGGCTGCTGTGATGATGTCACCAATTACGCTCAGTTACTTGTGTGATTTGTACAGAGAGGCTTTAGGCAAATTCATGTGGAAACAGCCTGCAAGTGTCTCTCTCTCCCACCCACACACGCGCACACACAACACACACACACACACACACACACACAACTCACAAACATCCTCATTACCATGGCTGCTTTCTGTCTCTATCTTTATTAGAGATATTGACTGACGTTATCTCACTTCAGGAGTGGAGATTAGATAAGACGCAGAGCTTATTTTATGGCCCGCACGCACGCTGCTCTCTCCGAGTGTGTCTGCTTTCACTCTGTGCAGCCCGCTGCACCGTATTCGTATGAGACTGCACGAATTTGCTCATACATGCACGCTTTCCTCCCTGAAAAAGGGAAGAAAAAAGGAACTCTTATCATATTAAGGGATATTTTAGTTGATGTAAAAATTTTGATCAAACTTTTTGTTTTCACACCAGCACTGACTAACATTACGTCTGACTTTGAATCACACAGAAAAAAATACATTTTTTTTTAATAATGTGCGCTTTTGTAATTATATAGCTGGATGGTGTTTTGTGTTGTTGTTTTAGGAAAAAGGCTGCCACCTTGTGGGTTAAAATGGAAGCGCATTTGTTTCGAATAAACAGAGAGCAAAGTTATAAAATGAAACGGTCAAACCGCCTTCACTTTACATTTTACGACACAAAAAGTTATTTCAAAACACACTTAAATGGGTAACTACTAAAAATTGTGTAGTTGGGGTGAGCTGATTGATCCCAAAAAATATCAATACTACTGATACTCTTTAATCTGAATACAGATTCTAGCACCAGTTGTATGGACACAAGCAAGTAAGGGTCCCATCCTGGAAATTCATGTTGGGACATGTTTTATTGAGGACCCAACTCATTTATGAGCTATTTCATCTGGATTTTTTTTTTTACAAAAGACTTGGAAGTTATGAATTTATGTCTATAAGACAAACTGTCCTTCATCAGGTAAGTCGTTAAAGTAGAAACATTTAAATTTTGAACTCTGATTTCAAGGTCAGAATATGGGGTAAGCAATAAAGTACGAGCCAGGCAATCTCTGTTTCACTTGTTGCACCTTGATTATCTTTTTAAAGTTTAAAAATATTCCTTGTTCCACAAAATAATGCACCTTTTTTAATTGAAAAAAAAGATAGTTTAAGTTTGCCCTTTAACTGTGAAAGCATAAAATAACACTTTATGTGTTGTAGTGATTTAAAAAGTTTCATTATGGTTAGCCGCATCAGCAGTAATGACCCTTTGTAACTTGGGATTGGAAGCAAATATTGGCCTTGGCTTGAATATATAGCATGGTTTTTATTTGCAGCAATTGCAACAGCAATTGAGGACGACGCTGAGGTTGGCTTCCAATTCGGCAGCTTCCAATTCATCACTTAAGGGGAAAGTTAAGGGGAAATTAACATGTGCAGCGACTGTTTGTCCACTGATTGTCTGTTTTTCTGTGACACTTCTTCGAATGAAAACATTTTAGACATTTGTGTTAAGATACTACAGTTGCCTGACGACCATTATTGTGTTTGTGAAACTTTAATTTTATTTGTGAAAATGCTAAAAGGCAAGATTTCACCATTTTTGTTTCATACCTAGACCATGTCAGACCAGGTCCAGTTCAAAAACCACACTTAGACTTCTCAAATCTGGACTGGATCAATGTACAGAGGCTAAACAAACATTATAATGCAGTTTCTGATTTGTGAAACCTTTATTCTATTTGGGAAATTCAAAAAAGGCACATTTCTCAAATCTGAATAATCCATAGAGGCTTTATTTAGCCTCATAAAAGACACAGTTTCTGATGTGTGACACTTTTGTTCTGTGTGAGAAAATGACACACACACACTGACAGGGAGGAAAGCGTCTATTGTGCCAGTTTAGACGGGATAACGAGGGAAAGGCGCCTGCAAAAAAGTCTTCAGGTATGCGGCGCGTGATCCGGACCTTCTGAAGAAGACCGATTTTTCAAAAGATTTAAAGGATTTGCCTGCTATCGAGGCAGCAGACGTCGCCAGCGACCGTCGCCGGGGTGGGTGTTTTTATTTACGGCTACGTCATAGTTAGCATCCGTAAGCATCGGTGGTTAGCAACAGCCATGAAGCGCAGTGCGCCTCAGCGTCAATGTTGCCATTACCGTGTACACACGCCTAACCAATGAAGGTTATACAGTTTGACTTGACGTAACTTCAACTAAGCTAGGAAATAACTAACGTCAGTGTCACAGAGGTGAGAAAATGTTAACTATAAGATAATAAACAAGTTACCTTTGACGAAGTGGTCGCTGCAAACACGGGCATCATCCGACTCTCTCATCCAGCGCGCAGGCGAAGATTTAAGAGCCGTTTTTTGCGGCGGGTTTTCCGTGAGCTTCTTACATTTTCCCCCTTTGTGAACGACCACCTTGAGCTCCTGCTTTTTTCACGGTTTGGTGACTTTGAGCCGCCATAAACGACGCCAAACATGATTTATCCAGACTACCAACTAGCTACTTTCCTCGGCAGTAGATCACTTCCGGCCCACCATTTGTATTTCGCGGCCGACGCTCAACCCGGAAGTGACGTCAAGCAAAAACCTATTACGTCGAAGAAGTCACAGATAAACATGTCATGTTTTTTTTTTTAATGGAACATTTTCACAACAGAACAGCAATGATATTATACATGAACAAACATTTTAGGCACCTTAGAGGTTATTGCTTTAGTGTCTTTACATTGCACAGATGTAAACATACACATATATAAAAAAAAAAATAGTTGCAACTAGTGTGCGATAACATAAATGAGCAAGACAGAAATTATGATTAAAAGAAAATTCCCATTAATCGGGGGGCGATGCACTTAGTTCGCGTCCAAAGGCTGAATATAGAAGGTCAAATTTACCTTAAATATTCTTCTATATACTTCATATAAGTTTATATTTATGCTTAATAATTTTAACACTCAAAATTCCCTTTCAATACGTTCATGTGTGTTATTAAAAATGGGCTAGTTTGGGGGAATTTCGATGTATGGATATGAAATCAAAAGTAACAAGTTGACAATCTTTCGACTGTTTTATTTTCGTTTTCACGATAAAGTAAAACATATCAATTCTAAAGAGTGACATTATGACAGATCTATTAAATAAAACGCGTGACGCTCTGCAGCTTCCCCTTTTATCTTGGCGAGCGCCGCGGGTCACGTGACCGCCCCTCCGGTCATGTGACCAACTCGCCGCTTTAGTTGCGGACGGCACTTCCGGCGTCACGTGTTTACTTCCGTCTCCACTCCGCTGACTTCGAAACTCAGCTCCTCGGCTGCGGCGGCGGCCCCGCGTTCGCTCTCCGTCCGCAGTGACGACGACGACGACGGCGGCTGTCGGTGGGACCGCCGGACGGATCCGCCATGGACGCGGCGCGCCGGCTCGCCGCTCTCTGGCTGCTCCTCTCTGCCGCCTTGGCCGCGGCTGTTGGCGGCATCGACCCAAAACTGGTACGGCGGGTCTCGGCTAGCTGTTTACACACATGACAGTGACTGAATGCCACTCAGATGAGGCTTATGATGGGTTTTTGTTTTTCGTGTTGTTGCTGTTGTTGTTGTTTTCTTAAATCTTAACAGGAAAATTGTTGATTTTTATTTTGTTTTTATTTTTTTTGGCCAATGATTGATTGAAGATACTGAAAACCCGGATCGTCACCTGACTGGGACCGGCATTATGTTGACAGTGCTGTTTTCGCCACACCGGTTTTGCCAGTGTGTCAGCAGTCCTCCTCTCACGTCCCTGCACTTCCTCTCTTCATCTCTATGTTCCTCTCTATGATGTGTAATATAATAATAATAATAATAATAATAATAATGTTGTTCTTCCTCCCCGGCACAGATTAAACCCCTGGTGTTTGATGAGCAGCTGCTGTGGGTGAGCGGTCGCCAGGGGGAGGTGAACACCTACAGGGTGCCGCTCATCACCTTCACCCACAAGGGAAGCCTGCTGGCCTTCGCTGAGGCCAGGAAGGCCGGGGCCATGGATAGCGGGTCAAAGTTCATCGCCGTGAGGAAGTCCACTGACAAAGGCAAGGACGACCCCCCCCCCACCTCACACACACACACACACACACCCACAGAGCCATACGCCCATCAGCCATAACATTATGACCACTATATGGCACTGCGTTGCAGTGAGAGGGGCCGCTAATATTTTGGTCGTCCCGCTCATGTGAATTAGGGTGCCAGAATATTAAGGACATATTGCGCAGTTTTAATGAGCAACGTGGCGGTAAAAAAAAACAAAAAAAAAACACCCGATGTGACTCATGACGCCCGCGTTGGCTTTGGTTGTGCCATAAAAGGAGCTTGGAGGTTTCATTTCCCTGTTTTAATAAGCCTATTTCATTTCCTATATACATACAGTATATATTTAGAATCATGTCCACAGTAACAAAGTAGACAGTCGTCAACACACACACACACACACACACACACACACACATCACACACACCGTAATCCGTTTGTCTTGTAAACGTCGTGTTTATACGTTTGGTTAAAAAAAGAAAAAAGAAAAGAGAAAAAGGGGGGAAGAAAGTATAAAACACGGAAAATAGGTTAATATTTATAGAGCCAAGTAAAAATAATGCTAATTGTAATAAAGAAGATTTAGCCATTTTGGCTAAATCCATGCTTTCCACTTTTCCCACATTTCCTCAGTTATTAAAGTTACAAAGAACCCTATTTTATTTTCTTGATTTAAACACTTTCACACGTGAACACATTCTCACACTGTCAGTCACGTATTTTTTTTTTTTTTTTTAAATAATATGACGCAAATCTTCTTAATAAGCGATAGCGATTAATATTGATAGGTTCTATGAGGATTCAGGGAAAAAAAATCTTTCAGGGTGATGAAATAAAATCAAAAGGAAGAAGTTTTCTTTAAAATGTGTATCACAAAAAAAAAGCAACAAATGTCCAGTTAGATGTGCTCACACTGTAAACTGTTAAGTCAGACATTTTGGTGCCCTGGAGAGGAGCCGATGACGCGGCATGATGAAGTTTATGAATGCAGAGCGTAATAAGCTGCCAAATATTGCCCTGGTGTAAACGCATCCACAGCGCTCGTCTTGACCTCTCTTCCCCCCTCCGCCCCTTCCAGGAGCCACATGGTCGCCGACCACCTTCATCATGGACGACGGAACGCGCAGCGACGGCCTGAACCTCGGCTCGGTGGTGGTGGACGCGGACACGGGCTCCGTCATCCTCATCTACAGCCTCTGCTTCCACCAGGACCGCTGCAGCCCTCCCAGCACCATGATGGTGGAGAGCTTGGACGACGGCCTCACCTGGACCAGACCCAGGAACCTCTCGGTCCAGCTCGGCGTCAAGGCGTTCGCGGCGGGGCCGGGCATCGGCATCCAGGTGGGGGGGGCAGTTTTTAAGCTGAATTGCGGTCGCTGCCGTCGTCACGTTGGCTTTTACGGCCATTATGGGGCTACTTAAATGTTATTGCTGTCATGCTCTTGCGATGATGCCCGGTGCGATTGTGAGGATTTTTATAATGAGGCGCAAATCTCAGCAGTTTATGAGCAAGGGACAAGACTGCAGGCATGTGACCGTGGTCCTGTCACAAGCTCGGAAAAGTCCACGAAAGTTCTGTCGGGCTCAGCGGCTCGGAAAACGCGCACAATTAGTTATATGTTAGTGCTTTTCATGTTGAAGGTGGGTCAACAAAAAAAAAAAAGAAAAAACAGAAGTAATATGTTTGTTTGTTTGTTTGCAAGTGAAAAATAGATGTTTTGCATTTTTTAAAATCCTTCTACACCACGGGATAGCCCGTTTTTATTCTTTTTAGCAGACCACGTTAGTCCTGGCTTCCCTCCACTGTCGGTTTTTGAATCGATTTTTGAAGATTTTTAAAGATAATAATTAGAATAATTAGATCAGACCAGATCTTTTGCATTGCTTCTTAAAACCCATTTTTTATAGACTTGCTCTTATGGGACGTCGTCTCTCTGTTTTATCATCTTCTATCTTTTATTTATTCTTTCCATTTCCTTATCATTTAACTATTTATTGACTTATTAATTTTGTTTTTCTCTTCATGCCTTCTGACTTTGATTCCCTCTCACAATCTTTCATTCTTTTTACTTTTTATCTCATTTGACATTATACACATCTGTCTTTTATCCTTCTGCTCCCGTTCTTTCTAAGTCTTTAGAAATAATAGAATATTTTTATTGTTCTTACTTTATCTCTCATCGCTCTGTCTTGCGTCTTCTGTGTTCTGGCATCCTGTTCACATCATAATTTTGCGTCAATTTTAACTTAACCCTTGTCCTCTCGCTATGTAAACTCTGTTTTTAAATGTGCCATGTCAATGATTTTTTTTTTTTTTAATTCTGAGAAAGGTATTTATTCTCAATTTGGCAGTTTTTGTTTTTAGCTCCTAGATCGGAAACTTGAATTCCACCAGTTTTATAAATCGGATTCACCCACCCGGTTTGCACCTTTTCTTCACTGTTCGCCGCACATATTTTCACCGCAGAAGCGCTTTGAGCCAGCGAAGGGAAGGCTGGTGGTGTGCGGTCACGGAACGCTGGAGGGGGACGGCGTTTTCTGCATCCTGAGCGACGACCACGGGCAGACCTGGTACAACGGCGCGGCGCTGAAGAGCATCCCGTACAACCAGAGGAAGAAACCGCAGGACTTCAACCCCGACGAGTGCCAGGTAACGCGGGTCCCGGGGCTCATGGGGCGGCGTCACCATGCCCGATGCGACGGTTGCCTTTTTAAAAGCTGAATTTGGCGCGTCATTGCGTTCTTGAAAATGATCGTGCGCACTTCATATTACGTAATATGAACAATTAATACTAAGTAGAAATGGTAATATTAGTACTACTAATGTAACTTGTCTCACTGTTGCTCTAAATAAGCATAAAAAATGTCCACATACTTTGACTGGCGAGACGCCCAGTCTATATTTTCCTAGAATTTACCTGCCTTGTAGTTCATAGTCGCTCCACCACCTCATCATCGGTTGATGTTCACACTCCAGCACACACTTTTTTTGTGGCTGGGAGAACTTGAGTGTGTCTGTGCATGCGCATGTTTTGGCTCATCACACCTCCAACTGCCGGCCGGGCGTTTAAAATGCAGCGTGCCGGGCAGCCGCCGGCGGTCCCGTGCGTACGGAGACCTTTCTCAAAACATGTCCGTCTGCACGTGGAACTGTTTGAAAAAGGCGGCTGAAAACTAAACTGAACGCCGTCCCGCGGTACCCAGCGTTCCTCGGGGAGGCAGGAGGAATCCCCTCCAGAGGCGGGAGTTGAATACCCGGGACAGCGCCCTCTTCTGGGTATTGGCGCCTCACCTTCACGACAGTTTGATTATGCCACAACAAAGTGGATCGAGGCGATTTGGGCAGACGCTGGCGTGAGCCGCACTTAAGTCGTGGTGTTTTGTTGTGGCCAATCAGCGCAACAAAGCCCAGTGACGGAGCGCCACCCGGCCTCGGATCAGGGAGGCGGCTCCTCCCAGTCACTCGGCCCGGCCGCTGCGTACGCTCACGGAATCTGACACCGGGGCGCCGTCATTATCCGACCGCGGTGTATTTATGATTAAGATCGCTCCCTTGCATTAAACCGCTGTTGTTCTTCTTGAGCTTAAATTACCTCTTTGTTAATGGAGGAAGGTGGGAGGGCGGCGGCGGGCGTGAGGGGGCTGCAGACTGGATGCTGACGCTTCTGTGTTAATGCATCACGCCGAGATTTTTGAATATGAGCATTCTATGTGAAATCATTCACTTGGGCAGCATTAGGGTGGAATTATGCCAGCACGGTGGGGGGGGGGTCTTCTGAACTGCAGGATGGCATCAGCTCTGCATTAAAGGGACCGCCGCTAAGCCCAAACACCTCCCTCGCTGTCTTTTCCCCCCTGCAGCCAGTCGAACTGACCGACGGCAGCATTATGATCAACGTGCGGAACCAGAACAAGTACCACTGCAGTTGCCGGATCGTGGTGCGGAGCTACGACGGCGGGGAGACCCTGCCCATAGACGATCTGTTCTTCGACCAGGCGCTGGTGGATCCCGCCATCGCGGCCGGCGCCCTGCAGAAAACGGGAGTGATCTACTTCACCAACCCCTCGCACGAGCAGCACAGTAAGCCTCGCTTTTTCCTTTATACGTGAAGTTTCGCTGTTCACGTTTTTTTTTTCCATTCGCGACCAGTTGACTGATCCAGAAATCGAAAGCAAGATAACTGGGTGATCTGCATGAACTGTTTGCACCCCCACCCCTCTGCAGGGATCAACCTAACCTTACGCTGGTCGCTGACCAATGGCAAATCCTGGGAGAAGGAGGCGGTTCAGATTTGGGCGGGGCCAAGCGGCTACTCGTGCATCACCTCCCTGGACGGCGATTCCGCGGAGGACGAGAAGTACATCTTTGTCATCTACGAGAAGGGCCACAAGGACTACGACGAGACGGTCTCGGTCGCCAAGATCCACCTGTACGGTGGCCTGTGAGCGCATGAATCAGGGGGAATGGAAGAAAGGGGGCCACGAGCGGCGACACACACACACACACACACACACACACACACACACAAGCACCGGATGAGCTTCACTGCATAAGCTAAGTCTGAACATCAGATCTGGCGGGTCTGAGCGCGACCCCCTGTTTGGGTTTCACGCCGCATCCGTCCCGCAGGCTCAGCCGCTGGAGGCGAAAAAGGAAGAAACCGCCCCTCTCAGGAAGATTCAAGTGGACTTTTAAAGCTCACTTTGCGCTCTTAGATGCAGGAGAAAGGGAAAGCTTGTCGGCAAGAATGAGCCAAGATCCTTGATTTCTCTTCCCTCTCCCCGAAATCGATTAAATCACGAGCCCATTTTGGGTGGCGTGTGTTTTTTTTTCTCATGTAGCCCAACAAGGGACAGTGTTTGATCAAATGTCTTATTTCAGATTATTCCAACGCCACAAGGACACGACTGAAAGGACGCTTACGTGGTACCCTCATGTGCAAACCCTCATGTCTTCCGAAGAGAATAAAAAAATAAAAAAAATTAATCACCAACTTCCACACAGCAGTAGATTAGCAACGGACCGTATCCTTTCTAGAACGGCGTGCAGTGTTAGCGCCGCGCAAATATAGAGAAAGTCGTCTATTACTAAATACCTCACAAACGGGCACATTAGACTCTGGCATCAAATTATTCCTATTTGCTCGCACACCCTGGCGTCCTTTTCCTTTCGGTTCCCGCGTGACCGCGCTCGCAAGCATAACTTTCTGCCGCCGTTTCGTTTGTGGGGAACCGCCACGGATCGCTGGCGGCACCGGAGGTTGTTTTTCTAAACGATGCCGGTCGCCTCTTGTAACGAGGCCGCGTTTGAATGTCACACGGAAAATGTTAAAAAAAAATATATGCGCGGACGATTGTGTGTGATCGAATGCGAGGGTGGAGCATTTGACACGCACACACACACACACACAGGCTGTCCGCTTTTGTAATTGTGCAGAATGTGTTCTTTGTAACGAGACTGAACCCCAATCTGGACTCTAGATTTATTTCCAGTCATGCCCTGTAGTGCTTGTACACGAGTTCTTTTTTTCCAGTTGGTTGTTTAATCTTTACTATCTGCAGATGAAATAAATGATCAGGACCAGACTTTCTTCTGATTTCTTCTTGTCTTTTTTTTTGGTTATGGGCAAGTGAAATGTAACCGATGTTTCATGAGAGTGTGAAACTTGAGTCGTTTTGGGTTCAAATGATGGAGGAGAAAACCATCATACGCTGATTTTAGATGTTACATGACATTTGTGTAACGAACCATGCAGTCTGGATAAAAGTAAGGTTCATTTGTTTTTTGTTTTTTTTATATATATATAGTTTTAATGGGGTGGTGTATGTCTTAATAGTGAACCATCAACTGCATTAAACGAAGGGATTACAGCATATGCATGACCTCAGATACCCCCCCCCCGTCCGCCTGTCTCAGACAACAATGCTGTTTCTCTTTTATGAATAAACCTCTGCAGCCCTCTCCCCCTCCCCAAGACGACTCAAAAAAAAATAATGCATATGATGTTTGATCCACCTTTTAATCCACCTGTCTTTAATGACAAATCGGACGGTGCAAATCACATTTATTTATTTTTTTTTGGAAGCGAGCCTGGCCCACGGGCGCCCGCTTTAAAGCTCGCCCTCGGGCGTTATCTGATGGAAATTATTACATTAACGTTGATCAACACAGAGCAGGGGTGGCGTATTTTTTTTGTTTTTCTTTTTTTTAAAGATGGTAACGCAAGAGTCGCGTTTTCTTTCCCCGTTTACAGTAGAGGTCCTAAACGGCTCCCATCTCACGGAATCACCCAGTAGCCGTTGACGGCTCTTCAGGTGACGGATCGAGTCCACTGTTACGGTTTTTTTCTCCCCCACCCCCCACCCCCCGTTTATTTTATTTTATTTTTTTTTTGGAAGAAAAAAAAAAAGCAAAGGAGCGCAAGTAAGTCAGCTACCTTTTTTTTGTGAGTGGGGAAGCACCGCCGAGTTCAAGTCAGGTTTTCGGCGTTAACTGCGGGGACCTGGGGGCTATTATGTGTCCCGACCGTGCGGAGCGGATAAACGTTGTAAGCTAGCTGCCGGGGTCGCTTGCTAGAAAGCTACTCGATAGCATTAGCTAACCTCATTCGGCGCTACAACCTCGAGACAAGTCGGGACAAGACCAGGTCAGTGGCCGGGAGAATTTGGCACTTTTGTCGCAAACGCACATTCGTCACGTCACACTGGGTGTAAGTTATCGCCGCAGCGTGAACATAATTTTAGCCTAGCCGAGAGTGTATTTTGTAAAGGGGCAGTCTTGGTTGGTTTTTTTTGTTTTTTGTTTTTTTTTCTCCCCCTCACGTAGGCAGTGTCTTGGTTGTTGTTGCTAGCTAGCGTTAAGTCCTAGCTCGTTAGCCTAGCTCGGCTAAGAGGTTATCCCGCGTTTGCCTTTAGAATTCCAATAGTATTAGCAGTGTGTCGCCGTGTACGCGTGTAAGTCCTGCGTGGACGCACGCCGCTGCGGCTGTTGACCGCGGGGATAGCCGGAGCTGTTCGGCTGACGGCGGTTTGAGGCTAACGCGAGCGGAGAAGCGTTAGCGCAGGTCGCTCGCCTGCGTACGCCGTGGAGCCTGTCGCCAAGCTCTGGCTAAGTCAGTGGCAGTTTACGACACGCAGACCTCAACTGAAAACGAACGTATGTGCGTGGTTCGTGCTCGGGCGTTTGTTTGCCCCCCCGTCCCGTCTCGGGCGGTTGTACTTGCTCTTCGCACGGTGTCAAATTGGCTTAACGCTACAGCCCCTGCTACTTTAACCGGCGACGCTAAATGTTAACGGTAACACGTACGGGGCCTGTCTCCAGCGCCATTTTGTTTTGTTCTCAAATAAAGTCCCCCCCTCCTCCTCCGCTCTGCGCTACCGCGTTCCATTTACAGGCGAAAAAGGTGAGCTAAGCGGGTCCGTGCGCCGTGTCGGTGCGTGATTCGAACCGCGGGCGCCCGGGTGGGCGAAGGAGCCGCTGGCTGGCGTTACCGCAAGACGTTGGGATGCATTATGAAACAGCAACGCAGTCCCCCTCCCTGCTCGAACACCGAGGCCCTGCGTTAGCTAGCCTGCTAACGTCAGTCAGCAGTAATGCTACAAGAGGAAACACAAAGCATCTCTAGCTTGGGTAGCTCGATTAATTTGGGCGTCGCGGTGGTATTTCCTCTCTTGTGACTGCCACCGTTGTCGGTTGCGTTTGGCCCAGACACGGGCGTGTGTGTATGCGTGTGTATGTATGTGTGTGTTCGGTGGTGTCGCTAGCTTTAGCATAGCGAGACCCCTTTATGGTATACGCCGCTGCTGCAGACATGGGTTGGTGGTTGAAGCCCGCTGGCCCCCGTTAATCCCCAAACGACGTGTAGTTGACCAGCCATCCCACGACCTAATTTTCTAATCTCATCCAGCTATCGAGACGCGGCGCAGCCCTGCTGCCGACGGGCAGTCGCCCCGCGAAACCGTCAGTCGGTTGTGGCGGTGTTAAATTTTCTGCAGTGTGGCGTGTGCATCGCAAACATCGCGTATCGCCTTTGCGTTGCACACCATTGCGCTCCCGGGAAGCAGCCGGGCTTCACGTTTCTCTCCCATACGGCGCGTTTCTGCCGTTTTTTTGTTTTTTGTTCATGCTTTGTTCGCATTCATCTGATCATCAAATGCACACGACTGTAGTCCGGTGTGTTATGTTGTAAAAAAGAAGATAATCCTTCATTCGCCCCACCATTGGGGAGCTTTGCAAATTACATCAGCAGAGGGGGTGCTTCGTCTATGCTGAATGCCAAAACAGAAGGCATTCAGTATGAACGAAAAATGAATAAAAACACGAGAAAGCAACAGAACTGGTGACCCATCACAAGTGGCATTTTAATTTGGGCACAGTGATGGAGATATCGAGACCAAAGGCGCCACCATTGCTTCACACAGATTCTCACGATACATAACGATATTAACGAGTTGTTGCTTGAAGTTCATGTTGAACTGGTTCCTCTAGTCATGCATTATTGACACCGGCCCTCAACATTTCACGTGTTTGTTCAAATCTAGTGTGCAAAATGAGGGTAATTTGCAGGAGACAGATCATCAGAGGAATCTGCATTTGTGTCTGATGGCAAATGGGTGGAGCTGGGCGGGCTGCAATTTAACCTGCCGGATCCTGCGAAATCACTCTGAACGGGGCAGATGTCGGCACAATGTGTTTTTATTGATGTGCAGTAAAATGAGTTCATGCTAAAGGCCCGGCAGTTGCCATGGAGCCAACCATTTTTCAAGGCAAGGCATAGAGGAATATTATTTAGAATGTGTTGTCATAGAAACGTGGTTTCTCCTTTATACCCCCTTTTTGCTGCGTGGCGAGGTGTTTCTGTCACGTATTGTACTTGGTCTTCTCACGCCAAGCTCCGCTTTTGAAAAAATAATGTGCTCTGACGTAATGCAGCACACTGTATGTTCCCGCTGAAATATGTACAATGATGACATGTTTTAAATAAGTTATTTTCCGCTGAACCGCATAGCTGAGGCATGTATCCGGAGTTAAAAAGTGACTGCAGTTGTGTGCGTGCGTTACCCACAAATAACCTGGTTATTGAGTAGTGGTTGACTTGGCTTCCCATATTTTAAATGAAACATATCTGAGATACTGTATCTATCACACACTTGTAAATTTACCACATTTTGATGTTTTTTTTTGGCCGTCCCATTAGATTTTTGCACCTTTTTTATGAAAGTCATTTAACTCTGTGTAAATGTTGATCATTCATGTTTTGTTATTCAAAACTTTCATGTTCCCCTGGCTAACTACTTCTGCATATTTAAAGCTACAGAAAACATTTAGCTATTAAAGTGTTCAGCTTTTAGAGCACAATTATTCTTCCATTCAAACTTGTAATTGCTTTTAAACTTTTTGTTCAATATTAAGCTTTTTCCAAACAAATGTGCTATTGAAAATAATAGATGTGCTTTGATGTCAGCTAATCCTGCTTTTTTTTTTTAATATTCAGCTTTCTTAAGTTTTAGCATGAATGACATTTATGCTTCATCTGGGCTATTTTGTGCCTTTTTTGCATTGCATAAGCAATTTCCAGCATTACCACAGCATTTTAATTCAGCATTTCTGAATTCACTTGCAGGAAATACTATATTTGCAGGAAATACTATATTTAGTAATTCTTGTAATTATAACGCTCTCAGCATTAAAGCTCTGTGTATATCATCCTTCTTCCTTGCTGGCCTGTTACTTCTGCATAGTTTAGGCTACAGAAACCTTTCATATATCAATACGTTCAGCTTTTTCATGTAATTTTGGGAAAGTTTCAACTTTTTCCTTTATGCTTCTTGAAATTTGAAGGTTTTCCAAAGAAACTCCTATATTGAAATGGATGGACATGCTTTGATGTCAATTAATTTAGCTTTGATGCAGCTAATGCAAACCTTTATTTTGCTTTGATCTTCTGCTTTGGTAGCGTCATCAGCATTGTAGGCGTGCTCAAGTGGACTGTACGATGGCATACAGTCACAGCAGCAAAGCGGACTAGATTGTATACAAGGGATAAATTCGTTGTTTGAATGAGTCTGTCCTTGCATACACTTGTATAAGTACAAGTAAGTGTGGCATTTGTGGCTTTGGAGATTTTTTTCCACATTTTCATTTAGCAGTTTTCAGCACGTCAACATTTCCATTCCGCTTTCAGCCACCATGCAATTTCTGCAGGAAATGCATCTTCTAGAATTGCTTTTTACAGTGCATGTAGGAGAAAATTGCCCATGTGCGTCTCCACACTGCAGACATGGTAGCCATGTTCTGCTTGAAATTTTGCTCTCCGTTTAGTGCATCTCTGTGACAGCTGACACAAAAAATGACTCGAGTTCCGGTTTGTGCTGAATACAATTTTAGCTCTTTTTTTTTTTTTATTTTTTTTTTTTATAAATGCTTTGACTGGCTCAGATGCTCGTTTTTTGGATCGGATTAGGACATGACAGTGTGAAGTATTGATTTAGTTTAACGTTCACCTTGTATTTCTCTGAAGTTAACTTAAAAGTGTAGTATAAATCTTGACTTTCAATCACCTTAGATTTACTTTTATCCAATGTTTAATACTTGTGATATATATGCAACAGAACCAAAGGCGTCAGAACTGTAGAGTGGTACGCAAGCTATTGTTGTTTTGTGGACTGCTAATTTAAAAAAAAAAAGACTTTGGAAAAATGAGATTTATATCCAGTTATGGTTAGGTTGATGATCAGTTACATAAGATGTCTTCTGATCTAATTAATGTCACTTATTGGAGATTTTGATTGACTCCAGTTATTGTGTTTGTTATTGAGTTATTAAATGTCATAGTCATAAATATTTTCATTGTTGATCTGTATTAATGTCTTAAGCAATCAAACTGACTTTGAAAATGCGCACAATTCAATCATATTTCAGTAGATTTGCGGATGCACGTTGTACAAAAATTTGTGTCATTTGTTGCTTGTGATATACTGGGTGCAAAACGACAATGAAAAAGAGCGGTTGTCCATCATCAGATGACTGTTATTTTGTTTGCAGTTAAACAGGCTAATTTGTTCAAATAAGATGTATATTTAGCCCCAGGAAACGGTGTTGTGTTTATTAGCATTTTGTCTTCTTTGGTACTTGACACAATGGATAGGATTGCTCCTGAATGGTGAAGAGGCTACACCTGAGTGAAGGTATCAGAAAATGCGTATGGCGCACGTGCTTTTTAAACACTGTTAACGGTTTGTCATGGAACATTGTCTCTCGGCTATGTCATGTCGTGTCTTGCCATCGTGCGAGTACTTAATCATAGGTCACTCATGCTGTGTTGATGTTGTGTAGAATGCATACTCGGAGACCGCAGCACGTTAACTCTCACTTTCTGTGTGCACCTGGTTTCAAATTCTCTCTCTGTCTATGTCCCACCAGTCTCAGGGCTCACCATACTCAATGAGCGGACAGCGCAATGTCAGAGCGCTCTGGGCAAACTGCAAAGGGGAAGGAAGGCAAAACCAAGTATGCGTCTCTCAACCTGTTTGATACATACAAAGGAAAGAGCCTTGAAACACAAAAGCCTATCGGTGAGTATCCCGTGCATCCAGCCGTAGGTCACAACATACAGGTCATGCAGTGTAATGGATACGACGCTCCCGTCTCGCTGGTGTACTAATAACGTTTTCACAGTTTGGCGAGAAAATTATTCAGTTCAGTATCACACCACAGAAGTGCTTCAGTTATAAAACAAAACATTCCATCCTCTTGTGAAATAATTGTTCTCCTGACTCATCGTAGTCGTCTGGATATTGCTCTGCTCTAAATTTAGAAGTCAGTGTCAAGTTTCTTTTTTTTTTTTGTTTCTTTTCTTTCTTTCTTTTTTTTTTTTTGAATTACTCGGGCTGCATTCACGCAGGAAGAGACTCGTTACGTGGGAACCAGAGCGTGCAATATCCAAACGCGACCGACTGTCACTGACAAAGGAACAGGCAACAAGCGTATCTCCTCTTGTGTGTTGGCAGCTTTCGACGCATCGTGGCTGTGTGTGTGTGTGGAGGGGCTGAGACCCGCTCCCTCACAGCTTAGTTTTTTTTTTTTTTTTTTTTTACTTGATTCAGACAACTTCATTAATCCCAAAGGGAAATTCAGTTTTACAGTCTCACACCCACATAAAACAGTTTCAGCTTAGATGATGTGAAAAAAGTTGTGGTTTAAAAAAAAAAAAAAGTTTTGCAACCAAGTTTTTGCATATATATTCCACATCAATTTAGTTTTTATCATCAAATTTTACAATTCCATCTGTGTGTTCTGCATTTTGGAAATAATAAGGCCCCAGTGTTATTTTAATCACTTGACTGTCAGGCTCTCTTAAAATTCTGCCAGATGCTTTTGTTTCGCTAACTGTGGTGTAATTTATCACATGTAGCCTAAAGATTCGACTCTGCCTCGCCACAGTTGGATTTACCCATTGGGTTTTGTTTTGTTTTTTTGATTAAATGGGCCCGACTGTGCTGTGTTGCCCCCTGGCTCCAAATGCTTAAATATTGATGCATTGGCCTGCTGTCTGCCTAATGACTCTGATGCTGATGATTTCCAATACATGTAGTGAACGATACGCCGAATCTCTCAACTGCCTGCCAGCCCGGGCTCGCTGATAAAGTTAATGTTATTCATGGATCGAGGATGTTTACCACCATTATTTGCAGGCCCTCACACATTTCCTGGAGGATAATAGCGGCCTATTAGACTGCTTCACGACCATAGCCGTATAGGCCGAAATTATGCATAGCCAGGAGGGTGTGTCATGTCAGCTGAGCTTGACCTGACACAGAGGCTCGCTTGTGGACACTGTCTGACTTCTGTTTTGAGTCCCCACTCTTATGTTTTATTCAGAGGCTCCCCACTAGATCTAAGCAGCTGTCCCTGTTTCCAAAGTACAGACTTCCCCTTCCTACATAGTGAGGCCATGCACTGCTGTGGTTTATCCCAGCCCCCAGGAAACAATTAGGGGATTGATATTCAGCACAGCTACACTTTCCAGATTCAGAAGGCTTTTCCATGCCTCCTGGAATTATCAGTTTCTTAAGCCCTAAATTTTATGGGAAAATTATGAAAAGTTTCAATAACAACTGAGAACTTTGTCGTTCCAAATCCATATTAATCAATGGAAACGAGAAAAATGTCGGGTCTTGTGGGTTGTCCAGCACTCCAAATTGCATGTTCGGCGAAGTAAGCGGCAAATGCGATGCCCGCCACCAGTCTCCTTGTTGCATAGTCAGGTTTCCCACGTTCATCAGTATTAATGGCCCTCTTTGTCTCTGCCGTATCAGTTCCCCCCCGCCATGGCCTGCAGTCTCTTGGTAAAGTTGCCTCTGCGCGGCGTATGCCACCCCCTGCCAACTTGCCCAGTCTGAAGGCAGAGAACAAAGGCAACGATCCCAACGTCTCGCTCGTTCCCAAAGACGGCACAGGATGGGCAAGCAAACAGGAACCAGCAGACCCAAAGAGGTAAGTAGCTTCAGTCTGATGCAGCCGTCTCAGACGAGAATCACATCTCAACATAAAAAGAGAAACAAACATGGCAGTGTCAGTGTGCTTTCTATTCAAGGCATCGGGTGTGTGATTTTTCTTCCCCTGGCAGCGTTGTTTGTCTTTTGTTGCAGCTCGTTTAATAATTCCTCCTCTCTCTGTGACTTTATTCTTTCTCTCAGTACCGATGCATTGTCAGCACCGCAGCAGGAACCGCAGCAGCCTGTGGCTTCACAGACACCTGCACCGACCTGCCCGAGAACCCCGCCAGCTTCAGAGGTACCAGCAGTCACAGTAAGATATACGCAAAGTCACATTCTGAGCTAATGATCGGTCAAAAGGCTGATAGGAGCAATAGCTGGCATGTATTATATGGAATCTGTCCCTCTGTGTGTGCGCGCCCTCGCCAGGCTCCGGCCCCAACTTCAACCCAAGCCGTAGGGGCAAGGTCCTGGGCACAGGCCAGTGTTACACATGGAACACAAGGGGATGGTGAGTTGGCAGCCTTTCTCACATTTCTCTGGAATAAGCGTTTTCTTAACACATGGAAAACATTATACCGTTGTCTCTCCGCGTTAACAGGTGGAAAGGGATTAAACCTACCGTCGCCATTCTCTCGCGAGGAATTTCCCACCCTGCAGGCGGCTGGCGACCAGGACAAAGCTGGCAGAGAACAGGGCACTGCAGATCAGTGGTATGGGCCCGGACCAAGCCTCCGCCCCCAGAGTGAGTGACGTCTACTTAACATCCTATAATTGATCTACACAAAGATGGTTTTTAGGAGGAGTGCATCTTATTCTTTCATTAATAACCATTATCTTTAGCTCTGGGTTCAACTGGTAACATAGACCAATAACAGAGATTTAATGTTTTTGGAATCTCTGAAGTAGTAGATATGCATCTCTTAATTTTTAATTCATTAAAGTCAATGAAATCTTCCTGTGTCCTCCCCTGCACACAGACGTTACAAGTTGGCGGGACGGTGGGGGCCGAGGGCTGGCACCCACCATGTCTGGGGAGGGGGCAGTAGAGGGCGGGGCTCTGGTGATGGATGGGGCAGCTGGAGTCCTACCTCAGAACTCCCATGGGCCACCTAGGAACCCTCCCGCAGGCAGCCCCGCTCTGCCCCTGCCTCAGCCCCCCGTTGGGCCGGGGTTCCCACAGTACAGAGGGATCATGCCTCCATTCGTAAGCTCCCTTCTACTTTCCTGTGTGTTTGATGTTAAGCCAAAAAAAATTTTTTAAATAGATGTACAAGTGCTAAACTGCTGTGTTTCCCATTCAGAGCTCAATTGAATCTTGTGACATTTTACTCTGGAGTTTGGGATTATTAATTATGTAGCATGGTGTGAAAATTTTCATTTTGTTCTTTCTGTAAAAATTCAGGCTTTAAATGCTACAAGTACTCTTAAGGGATGAGCATCTGAGTTTTGTTTTGTTTTTTCTTTTCTATTTTCTAGATGTACCCTCCCTATTTGCCCTTTCCGGCTCCTTATGGTGCTCAAGGGCCCTACAGGTACCCGCCACCTGGGGAACGGCCTGGTCCAAGGTATGTTCTTTGCCAAAACAGGTTTTGAATCTCATAATGTTGGACTCTGAGAGTTCATTCACGTGTTGTCTTTTTGAGTAGCAAAACAGAGCGTTCATGTTTGACCTTTATTTTAAATCTTGTCTACATCTTCACCGAATGTGTCCTCTTTCAGGTTCTCTGGCGGGGGTGGCCCTGACGGCAGGTCTCATGGTGGTCCACGAGATGTCGGGGGAGAGGTGGTGAAGCGACCCTCCATTCTAAAGCAGGATGACCTGAAAGAGCTAGACGAGCTGGACCATGATGGAGACGAGGGCTGGGCAGGTGAACAGATGCTCATTCATAGATAATCGACTAACGTGTAAATTGAGTTATCTTATTTAGCAAATTCCAAAAATATAAAAACCAGTGGTTCCTAATTAAGACAGCTTTTTCTAGCACTTTGGACAATAGCTAGGATGTTTGAAAGGGAAAAAGATCTCAAAACAAATTTCGTTGATGGACTTGAATTATGTTTATGTACTTGAATCATTGTACCATATCTGCTCCACTAACGACAAAATGGGGGGGAGAAGTCATATTTATACAGGATCTAAATCTTTGGTCAAAGACCATCTTCATATATGTGGCATTTAGCTGAATTTCTGCTCATCTGTGCATCCTTTTCAGTTAATTTAGCAAACAGTGGAGTAGGAAAGAGGCTTTCATTTGTTGGGGCAGACTTGTTCACTGAATTTTGATTTATTGCTTATGCTCCTAAATCATTGAGATGGTGATGGCATGTGGTCGTGGATGATATTGATGCGCTCTAACATTGCAGATGTTTCTGCATATCATATTACCTGCTGATTCAAGCAGAAATTTCAGTCACATCATGGTTCTAACAGCTTACAAAAGAGGAGAGGAAAGGAAAGTGGAAAGGCGAAGGATGATTAATTGTGTGCCAAAGCACAGTACATTTGGTACAGACAGTTCTGTTGTAGGCTCATGTCTTATATTTTGTTTTAACAGGTGCTCACGAAGAGATTGATTACTCTGCCAAGCTGAAGTTCAGTGACGATGAAGGAGATGAAGAGGGAGAAGAGGAGAGAACAGAGGGCAAGAATGACTCGCGGTACAGCATACTCAGTTTGTGATCGTTCAATCCAGAGCTGTATCTTTTTGAGGGGCCAGATGCTTGAAATACGACTACGTTATTTTTTTTGCAGCGAACAGCAGAAGTCCCAGGATGCCCCCCCTGCAACGTCTCGCTCTCGGGCCTCGGACAGCGGTGGAGACAACCGTCGCACCCCTCCCTCTAACGCTGACAATGGCCCCCAGCCTCCCTCCAGCAAGCCAGGATGGGCCGAGGAGGGTGGCAGCGGCTGGGGTGGGCAAGGAGCCCCATCCAACTACCAGGTAGCCCGCTAACAGCACGAGCGGCAGCAAGGTGTTGCTTAGCACTGTTGACATCTAACTTCAGTCTTTTGACAAATATATTAGTGATAGACAAACTTGAATGTATGGTGAAGTGGAAACATTTTAAGCAAATTTATGTGTTTTTTAACCTCCAGTATTTTGAGGCTGAAGTTGTTGTCACCTATGTGTACAGTTCATTTGTCCTTAAGATACTCATTTATTTTTTCACAAAATATATAATGCACAAACTCAACAAATGATTAGACAGTTCTGAGCTTCAGTGAATAGATTGTATTTGTGTTAAGGCCCATGTTCAACTTGATAAGGGGGTTACCGTCGATAATCACATCTTCATAGGTCAAATTAATATTGTTTCTGAAACACAAGTGGCCCAGCAGCTGTGCAAAGAGGGAAAGTCCATGCGTTTTTAAGATCATGACTTGTGGGCAAAGATGTCTTTAGTGTGTGTGTTTCTGTCAGTGTAGATTATTGTGGTGGAGCTTAGCCCCTTCTACCTGTATACAGGGGCGCAGGCCTGGATTGGGTGGTCCCCGGGAGCAGCCCTCCCCCCCACCTGGGCCGCTCCTTGGACAAGGGCCCTACTCCTTTTACCGACAGGTAGACATCTGGATAGGGCCTCCATAGACAAATCATTTCTATCATTATCTCACCCTCCGCCCACAGATTTTTATCAATAAGCCATCTTTAGTTTTAAGTTTGCATTTTGCCACTCAGTTCTTTATTACAGTTGGACATTATCATTTGTAAAGCATTATTTTAAACAAGACTGATGATAATGTCATCTGAACCGATGAAAATTTCAAACCAGAGCATCACATTTACATCACATGCACTCTGTATAGGACCGGTCCCACAACCAGGGTGCCCCTCCAAGCCTCGGAAAACCTGGACACACCCAGCATCAGCCAGCAGCAGGAGGCCCTACTCCTCCCCCCCAGCCTGGACTGCTGGTCCATGGAGCACAGGGGGACGATGAGGATGAGACTTGGCGGCAGCGCAGGAAGCAGTCTTCCACTGAGATCTCTGCCGCTGTGGAGCGAGCTCGTCGACGCCGTGAAGAGGAAGAACGCAGGATGGAGGAGGAGAGGCGCGCTGCCTGTGCTGAGAAATTGAAGAGGTTGGATGAGAAGCAGCAACAGCAGGGAAGCAACATGGGAGGTGCTGGTGGCAGTAAAACCCCCAGTCTCGATGGTAACTCTACAGCTGCCACAGCAGGCAGCCCTAGCCCATCTTTGTCAGCTTCTGCCTCGTCCCCCAACGTCAGCCAGCCCCCATCCCCGTGCGTGGACCCCGAGGAGCCTCCAGTGCTGGCTACGCAGCCAGGGCCAGGTCTTGGAGTCAGTGACAGACAGCGAGCCAGCAGCAACAGCAGCTATGACTCCAGCACAGGTGAGTTTACACATGAACAGTGATCACAGGTCTGAATCACTTGGGTTGATTAAGCCTTTGCAAAACCTGGCATTTCAACACAAGCAAATTCAAACCTTCCAACCTTTTTTTTTTTTTTTTTTAATTTCTCTTTTTGGTTAGATGCCCAACAGTGTCCTCAGCCAGCTGCGTCACAGCCTCAGCAGCCCACGTTGGATGTACCTTTGCCAGTTGAGAGTAAGGAAGAGACCACTGGCAATCTTCACATTCGTGCAGGGAGTGGAGGAGAAAGAGGAGTTGACCCGGTGAAGGTCGAGAACATTGGAGGGGGAGCAGGCCGTCAAGCTGGCGGTTCCTCTGGCCAAGGTTACTCCAAGTATCAAAAGTCTCTTCCACCTCGTTTTCAGAGGCAGCAACAGGTTAGACTGTTCTTCTCTTGTTCTTTTAGCTTGATACAGATTATGCTCGATATTTAAATCCTAACATTTTTCATTTTGCATAACATTTAGGAACAGCTTCTGAAGCAACAACAGCAGTGGCAGCAGCAACAGCAGCAGCAGCATAGCCAGGCATCCCAAAGCCAGCTCTCCCCGCAACCCCAAGCTCCCCAGGGTCCTTCGCCGGGTTCAACACCACAGCCAGGGCCTGGACCTAAACAGGGTGGAGCACTGTATCAGCCCAGCGGTATGGTTCGACCCCCGCCTCTGCCTATGAATTTTGATCCTCGCTGGATGATGATGCCCTACATGGACCCTCGCATAATGCAAGGCCGACCTCCGCCTATGGACTACTATTCAGCCGGCATTCACCCAACTGGTGAGAACATGTGACATCTCGCACAAGGCTTTAAGGATAATTAATTGTTGCTAAATAGTTGGGTGGCTAAATTCTACTGAATGAACTGTCGCTGTCAGACGAAGATGATTGGTGGTTATATATTGGTTATATTAGGCTCGAGTACATTTTGTTTTGTTAACCCTAACATAGCATACACATTGCGTCATTGCAACATTACAGTGCCTGGTTGAATATCTTCTTTTTGAAAATCCTCCTTTTTCACAGGGCTTATTGGGCGTGAGCGGTCCGACTCAGGCGGCTCTGGTTCAGACCCCTTTGACAGGCAGCAGCAGCATCAAGGGCACCCTCACCGTGGGACCCCTCCAATGGATCCCAAGTTGGCCTGGGGGCCGGAGGTCTTTCCTGGTGGAGTGGAAGGTCGAGGGTTGACCTCTCCACTGAGGCAAAAGCAGGCACTGGAGGAAGACGACGTGGCCAAAGGCCCCAGGTAGAGATGCACAAACTGGTTTTGAATTATGTGATGAACATAGTCAAAGTTTCACATATATTGTCATTCTAATTTTTGTTTTGTTTTTAGGCCTTGTTTTCCTTGCCGTACCTTATGTGCTTTAAACATTTCTCGGAGTAGGAGAAAAATACATTTATGTCATTTGAGTGAAGCTTTTAATTTGGTAACAGATTGATTGCAATGTGTGTTTTATTCTTTACATTGTCTTTGTTTTAGGAGTGACACTCCTCCACACCGCATGCGAGAGGGTGGATTGGGAGCCATCCAGCTGCCCAGCTCTAGCTCCGGGCCACCCAATCAGACGCCACCACCTGTTGGCACTCAAGTTGGTGCTCAGGGCGGCAGCCACCACCCTCATCACTACATGACTGGGCGGGGCAACTACAGCAATTTCCCCGACCAGGGTACAAGGATGCCTTCCCACCAGCAACAGCAAAGGGTGGGTGAGAGGGGAAACCACCCACATGGCTTCACCCATCAGGATGAAGGGCCCCCACGAGGAACTCAGCAGGGCCAGATGTGGGGAGCCCCGCACCCTCACTATGATCGCAATGGTCGTGCAGATCTCCCCCCTGTTGAGAACAACTCTCACCACCACCATCACCACAGCCACCAGCCGCACTTCACTCTCCACCCTCATAAAGCAGAGAACAGCCGTGACAGGGTTGCAGAGGCCCCGGCGAAGAAGACAGACTCCTCTACTCCTCTCCATCAGCCTTCCCTATCATCCTCATGCTCTTCCTCATCCTCCTCCACTTCAACCAGGGAAGATGGGAATGTCAAAGTTGCCTTGCATCATCAGTCATCCCACAGAGAGAGCGAAGCTGTTATTGGGCACAGTGGTAGCGCTGGCAGTAGTGGCCATGTCAAACAGGAGAAATCGGGCCCAGCATATAACCCCCATTCCTCCATGACCTCTAGTCCACCACCCACTCAACATGGCACTCATCAGCCCCAGCAGCAGCAGCAACATGCCCATCCAAAGTCAAACCAAAGAGGCGGGCGGGAGCACAAGACGGAGACCCAGTGGGGCCCACGGCCTGGCAGCAGCAATACAGGCGGTGGGTCTTCTCATGGCAGGAGGGCCAACAATGCTGGAGGTGGCAACAATTCCCGTGGAGGAGATGACTCATCAAATACTCCATCAGACCACAAACCCTCCAGCCAGGCAGGAGGCGGAAATGCCAACAAGAGGGCGGGTCCCATCAAGAAGCCAGTGCTGAAAGAGATGAAGAGAGAGGGAGGAGAAGTTGATGGAGGAGAGAAAATAAGCCAAGGCTTTGGTAAAGATAAAGAGCAAGATGGTGGCCAGTCCGCTTCCATGAAGCAGGATGCTTCCTCCTCGCAGAACACATCAGCTCCATCTGGTAAAGAAGAGCCTGCTCAAACAGCCAAACCCAGGAACGGAGGAAAGGAACGACCTTCTGGAGGGGGTGGTGGAAGCTCGGGCAGGGGGCCCAAAGATACAGACACCACTTCTTTGGGTTTTTCAGGAGCCTCATCCAGGAGAGACAGAGACCGCTCCTTTGAGAGAGGAGGCGGCAACTCTCACCACCACGGAGTCTCCACCAAAGGCACGAGAGGCAGTCGTGGACGAGGTGGGGAGTTCTACGGACGTGGCCGTGGTTATCGGGGCACCTACACAGCCAGTGCTGGACCCAGTGGTGGGAATCGGGGCAGAATGGGTGGCAGGAGTGGCAGAGACTATCGCTCATCTGCTGCCGGTGGCCACGCCCAGGAGTCCAAGGGCGAGGGACCTGGAGGCAGGCATGGTCAGGACAGGTCCCAGCACAACCCAGCCAGGGCCAGGAATCGAAGTGAAACCCGCAGTGAGGGCTCCGAATATGAAGAGATTCCTAAAAGGAGGAGGGAGAGGGGCTCAGAGACTGGCAGTGAGAGTGGTGCCAGTGACCTTGGGCCCTCAGACAAGGAGGAAAACCAGAAAGCCAACACCAAGAATGGCTCTGATAACACTGTCACCAGTGGCAACATTTCATCTGCACCCCCAAGAGGGTCACAGGCTCGGGTCTTTACCCCCCGGGGTGTACCCTCGAGGAGGGGCCGGGGTGGAGGCAGCGGAGGAGGAAATGTCTACAGAAGTGGTGGCAATGCTGGAGGAACAGCTGGAGGACACAGGGTTGCACCCAGCTCAGCCTCTCATGGTGGGTCCTCTAAGCCACCGAATTCAGTACGGAAACAACAAGCCCCAGCACAAACCTCTGGGCCGAAGGACTTGGGCCGGGGAGGACATGGTGGAGAAAAGAAGGAAAAGATAGCTGATGGAAGTCAAACTCAAAGTCAGGGGTCCAATCCCCCTCAGCCATCATCGTCAGCTTCAAATCCTGCCACTATAGGTTCCACTGAAAATGGAGAAGTTGTGACACAGCAAGCTTCAGCCAACTCGGCACCAATCCCCGGAGGACCGAATTCAGCCCCGCTCTCCACTGGCCGTGGGTTCCCTCCCAGTGGGTTTGAGCGACCCCCCAGACGTCGCCGTCATGGGCGTTCCCAGCATCAGCAGGACAAGCCGCCCCGCTTTCGGAGACTGAAGGAGCGAGAGAATGCTGCACGTATCAATGGTGGCGTGGGGGTCATTGGGGGAGGAAGGCCCTCCTCTCCTTCCTTAAATTCAGTTCAGGACAGTAATGGAGCCCCGATCTCTGCTCACGTTACAGGCAACGCCCAAAATGCCAACCACAACACCACACTAACAACCAACAATAACAGTGGTGGGGGGCATCTTGGCAATGCCAACAGCCACCACCATCACCACTACAACCAGGGCAACACTGGGCCCGCCCATCCCCAGCACCACCACAGCCACGGTGCAAAGTCCCCCGACTTCACCAACCAGAACTCTGACCAGGCCAACGAGGAGTGGGAGACCGCCTCTGAGAGCAGCGACTTCACAGAGTTCAGAGACAGGGAGGGAGGAGGGAAGTCCTACTCTTCTCACCATCACCATCACCTCGGAAGGGGAGGAGGGGGCAGTGGAGGAGGAGGTGTGGTTGAGCGAGAGATGGTTGGAAAGGAGCCCTCGGCTAATAAGAGAAGCTTTTCTAGCCAGCGTCCTGGCATGGAACGACAAAACCGGAGGGTCAACGCTGGAGGAGGTGGAGGGGGAGGAAGAGGCCCGCGTGGTCCGCCCGGTGGTGGCTCCGGTGGGGCTGGCAATGGAGGTGGCAACCGTGGAGAGAAGCGGGGCAACTGGCCTTCCCCGAAAAATAGAAAGTAATGGAATATTTGAAAACATTTCAGATGAGCCCTGACCACATTAAGCCCACCTCTTGCATTTTAACCCCTTTTGATCATTATTTCATGGCTTTATTTCATGTTTCATCCCTAAACACATTAGTGCATTGTACAGTTTATGGAGATGGTATCCACATTCACTGTAGCTGCCCGCACCCTGGTCCGCCCCCTCCCCTTCCTCCCCCACCCATTAATCTGCTATCTACCGTCCGTTATTGTAAATTTATTGTTTGTTCCGTCTTGCTCTCTGTTGAGTTGTGCCCCCTGTACCCTCCCCTCAAGATTCTCACCCCATTTGGATTTGACAAGCATGTGGTTCTGCAATAGAGGTGCATGTCATTTTGATAGAAGACATTCACACGTGTCCCTTTTTTCGACAGAGGCGTATCCAGTGCTAGTTCGGAGCCAGTGACCTATTCTCGCGCCAGTTCCTTGCGTTTCAACAGCCAAAGAACCGGCTCTCGGCTAAGAAACCAGCAGCACCAACGTTTTTGCTGGTGTAGAACAAAGAATTGCCTATGTCAGGTGCCACGGGGCGGGGTTATCTCAGCCGCCGGTGTCGCTTTTTATGCGGAGCCAGGAGCAACGTTGGTAAAGAGTCATAGTCGTCTGCAACAGTTGCTCTGGCAACGCAAAGAAATCAGTGATGCATATAGCGAGTTACGACTTCCACATTAGATAATGAGGAGACTCTTAAGGTGGCTCCTGATGACTCTGAGAAGGCAGACGGGTTCTCGGAAGCTCTGAATGTCGAATCACGGCTAGCACCAGGCAAGAACTAGTACTGAAACTGCTTTGGTCAAAAAGGGGTAACAGAACCTACACTCTTCACATACTTACACACGCACACATACGCATACACATATACATACACACACACACACAGTCGCATAAAGGAGCACAATATATCTTTTAACACATGGAACACATTCAGTCATGTGGGTGTAAAATGAATGTGGGATTGAATTGGCTAAATGTTGAGATCAGGCTAATTTTTATATTTATGTACCCGTGTATATTTCTACCACACTTTGGCCTTTGGTGGTATTAAGTAGTGCAGTGCAGTTCTGCATTACTTCCCTCGCAAAGGGAAAAAGTGCAGCTTCATGTTTTAATGAGAATAATGTAACATATTTTTTTTTGTCTTTTTTTTTCTTCCCCTTTTTTCTTTTTTGGGCCTTGTGTCAACTTGCCTCTGAGAAATGTTGGAGGTGTGTGTTTTTCCTTTACAAAGCAGGTCATTAAAATACCTTTTTACTTCATTTCCCAGTCACTCCTGCTCCCAGTTACTGACTTTTTGGTCCACCTGCAAATTATATCCCTCGATAACTGTGTTAGGATCCATCGTAATACTACCGCTCACTCAGTGTCACCAACACTTACATTGATTTGTCTTCACTATCAATGTTTGTGCTGATTGTGCAGGTATAGTTAATTTTTTTCTACCCCCTCTTATCCTTTTTTCGACCTGCTCTGAATTTTCACTAATATCGGTTGATCCTCAATTTTTTTTCCTTTTCTTTGTTTCTTCTTTTTTTTTTTATTTAGAAAATTTAGGCTTTTTCAGCCTCACCGTAGCATCATCTTTACAAGCAGAGGTTCTGCGCCGTGCAAAAAGTTACCATTAGGACAACAATTTTACTCTTTTCATTGACGAGCTTTGTTTACCCCGCGAGGACTTGGTTGACAGCTTGACGGCTTTATTTTAAACAACCGTTTTTCCCTCAACGCTTTCCATTTTTATGGAAGTGCATTCTTCTCCTCACTGTTGGAATTTCTACCTTGTTGGAGGGGAAATTATTTCAATGGAAATTTAGGTCATTTATAGCGTAAGGAAGAAAAAAAAAAGTTTTGACAAAATTGTTTATGCTTCAGTAGGTGATTGAATATGTCCTAATAAGCACTCCTTGTAGTACAAGAATCCATGGTTGCTGTTTATTTTGTTTTTCTTTTCTCTTATTTCCTCTCTCCTCTCTCTCTTTGTGTTTGTTCTTTTGAGCGAGTTCTATGTGATGCAACGGGACAGGTGCTCTGTCTGGGCCCAGAGTACCGAGATAGGCTGAGTATTGTACTATTACACCTCCTCTGCTGTCGTGCATGCCGCGGTGCACCCCCGCGCTCTTCCGGAGACTCCTCGCACCAAGACGGACTACCAAGAGCTCCTTGCCCGAGGAAGTATTTTCAAAGCGCGCGCGCGCGCGCTCTCTTGGGGGGGGGGGGGGGGGGGTTTTTTA